>JANAVB010015728.1:0-29098 GCA_029216955.1 Iris pallida
CTGAATCTAGCCTTCATCGCATCCCACTGCTCTGGCGTGATCCAACCATGGATCGGCTGTCCGGAGCGATCACGACACTTCTGGTCGTGGATCGCATCACGGGTGAGCTTGGCTGCGACGGCAGAAAATTGGCCCTCGATCCTCGCCGCCCTGTGTGGTGGATAGAAATAGGTCTCTACAAGAAGTAAAATACAAAAGTTGTATAATATACACAAATGATTATTAAAATTTAAAAATAAACAAATTTTTTACCTTGAAGTGGGCGAACCAAAAGGCCTTCCTATCTGCGGGAGCATCTGAGTAGTTAATCCAAGGCCCACCATAGTTCTGCCTCAAAAATACCTCCAGCTGTCTCTGTACTGCAGAAGGCCGATACCTATACAATAATAATTCTCATGAATATATATGTACATATAATCATTTGAGAATATGTATTAACTAATTAACTTACTTCATAGGCCCGTCCGTCCAAATCTCCATACGCGTCTCGCCCGGGAGAGCGCATGGAGGGTCGCTCTCACCTCCTGCCTGGACAGGATCAGTCTGATCGCCGTCCTCCATATGCTCGACGTCGGCTTCCCCCATAGAGCTGTCGACAGGAGGAATGCTGGACGGGGGATCAGGGATGCTGGACGCGAAAGGAATGCTGGACGGGAGATCAGGGATGCTGGACGCGGGATCAGGAAGGCTAGACGACGAGGGAGGAGTCGCCAACCTGCTGGAACTGCCCTGTCCCGGTAATGGACCGGGAACAGAATGGTACAATGACGTACTCGGAGATGAGGATGAGGGTATGAAATCTCCATCCCCAGCCCGAGGCTGACGGGACTGCCTAATAAAATCCTCCGTATCGTCCTCTTGGTCTAGTCATACCTGATAATAACATATGACAATAAAACAAAAAAAACATATTTATATGATAGACATCCCAGATTTTTGAAAAATATCATAGTCACAGATAAAAGTGTCAATAAAGTGTCACTAAAGTGTCACAGATTTATATGATAGAAGTGTTACTAAAGTGTCAAATATGATAATAAAACAAACGTACAGATTTAATCCTCTTCTGAAAATTCATCTAGTTCGTTTAGCTCATCTACTTCTCTTCTTCTTCTTCTTCTTCTTCTTCTTCCTCCTCTTCATCTTCACTTTCATCTGCATCTTCTTCAGATAATTCTACTTCTTCTACACAATTAGATGTGTAATGAGGAACTTCCGTCGTACCCAATTCTATAATATTTGTTACAAGAGGTAGTTCATCCTCTTGATAAGCTATATCGTCAACCTCAAAGGTATTTCTAGCTTTGGTCTTGCATACTGCCCACCAGTCCGACCTTATTGTTCCCCGTTTAGGATAACTTGTGAAGTACATGAGCTGAGCCTGACTTGATAGGACAAATGGTTCATAGGCTTGATATCGACGTCGATAGTTTATATCAACAAGACCGTGTCTACTTTCCAACCTTGACCTTCAATCGGATCGAACCAATCACACCTGAATAACACAATCTTAGCAGGCTCTATTCCATAACTACATGTCAGCTCCACGATCTCCCGTAGCACGCCATAGAAATCGCTGTCCGTATCAACATCTTTGTAGTTCGAAGATCTGATACACAAACAGCTGTTTTTGGTGGAGTCGAGATCCACAAAGTTGTCTCTGATCGGGCAAGTTGTTGACTTGAACCTAAACCCATTAACACAGTAGCTTGGCCATACTTTTGCAGCATAAATTGGTCCCTTGGCTAGTGTTCTAATAGACTCATTCTCAAGTCTTGCGTATGGACGATCGACCTAAATACCACGAAAGAAGCAATTAAGCTCATTCTCAATCAAGTGCATATACAGAAAGGTAATTACAGAGTTCTCAAGTCTTACATATGCACTCAACCATGATGGAAAATAACGCCTCATTTCTTGTTCTAGTTCTTCTTCTGTTATATGTGGCCTATCTGACCTCACATCATCATTAAATATGCTGAAAACAATATCGTGCAATTAATGTAATAGTATAATAATCAACACTATTAAAATAATGTAGATGTATTAATTACTTACCCCTCCAGTTTTTCTACTTCTTCCTCGTCGCAGTTGAGTAATACATACACCTGAGCAGCCCTTAGCTCATCATCGTTCAGGTATCTTTTTTATTTTATCCGATGGCTTTCCTAGAGCATTGAATACCTTCAGTATTGTATCATTACTTTCATGATCTCTGTCATCGTTTCTGGAAGCTCTCATTCTATTAGTTGCAATATGAGGCTTGAAATACATCGAACAAAAGTTTGTAATCTCCTCGAGAACATAGGCTTCACAAATAGAACCCTCGACCCGTGCCTTATTTTTCACCTTTCTTTTTAGGTGATTCAAATGTCGCTCGAACGGGTACATCCATCGATATTCGACGGGTCTACCAACACGTTCCTCATAGGATAGATGAATCGGCAAATGTTCCATAGAGTCGAAGAATCCAGGAGAAAACACCCTCTCTAGCTTGCATAGTGTTACCGTAATGTCCTTCTCTTGCTTTTCTAGATGATCAACGAGCAATTTCTTAGAATAAAGATCTAGCCTGAAAATATGCTAAGCTCCGTCAATGGATCCCAAACTGTCTGCGGTAAGAATTTCTGAAATGCAATCGGAATTAACCTCTCCATGAATACGTGACAGTCGTGGCTCTTCATACCCATCAATTTATTTTCCTTCGGATCGATACATCTTCTCAGATTTGACACATATCCGTCTGGAAATTTTAGGCCCTGGATCACCGACAAAGTCTCACTTTATCCTCCTTATCCAGCGAGAAAATTGACTTCGGCAGGAACTGTTTTCCATTCTGCTTTATCAAATACAACGCAGGGCGTTTGCATATTTCTTCTAAGTCCAACCTGGCCTTGGGATTGTCTTTCGTTTTTCCCTTTACGTCCATCACAGTATTAATTATGTTATCAAACACATTCTTCTCAATATGCATGACATCAAGATTATGTCTGATCAGATTGGTACTCCAGTATGGCAGATCCCAGAATATGCTCCTCTTTGTCCAGTTATGATCTCTACCAAATCTATCGCACTTGTACCCAGCTGTAGGATCTTCGATAGCACTTGAAAAATCTCTAACCTCCTTCCATATCGTGGCTCCGCACCACCTTGGCGGTGGATCACCCTTCTCTACAATGCCGGCACGGAATGCATTCCTGTTCCTTCTGAACGGATGATCTTTTGGCAGAAATTGCCGATGACAATCAAAGAAGCACAGTTTTCCTCCGTGTTTCAAGCGGAAAGCCTTACTACGGTCTATGCAATACAGACATGAGAGACGGCCATGAGTGCTCCATCCAGATAACATTTCATAGGCCAGAAAGTCGTTGATGGTCCACATAAGGGTTGCCTTTATCTGAAAATTCTGCTTCCTGGAAATATCGTACGTGTTAGCGCCTACTTCCCATAACTGATTCAACTCATCTATCAAAGGCTGTAAGTACACATCAATGTTTCTCTGGGGATTGTTCGGACTAGGAATTATAACGGTTAGAAACATGTACTGAGTCTTCATGCACATCCAAGGCGGTAGGTTATACGGAGTGACAATCACAGGCCAGCACGAATACTGGGATCCCGAAAGACCAAAAGGAGTAAAACCGTCAGAAGATACCCCAACCTGACATTACACGGATTTGAAACAAAATCAGGATACACTCGATCAAAGTGCTTCCACGCTTCTCCATCGGATGGGTGATCCAACACTCCTTCAATCTGTTCTCGCATGTGCCAACTCATATTTTCGGCCGTCTCTTTCACCATAAATAATCTTTGCAACCGCGGCGTTAAAGACAAGTAGTGCATTGAATCGGTCGGTCTTCTTGTACCGGTAGACCTTCCTGTACTAGTTGTCTTATAGCGATCAGCACCACAAAATCTGCACACATCTGCGTCCATGTCGTCTTTGTAGTACAGCATGCACCCATTGTGACAAGAATCAATTTTCTCGTATCCCATCCAGAACGATCTCACCATCCTCTTAGACCGGTAGAAGTCTTTAGGCAACTTAGCACCCGCCGACAAGATCTCTATAATCAACTCCAACACTCGGTTGTAGCATTCTTGCGACATGTTAAAATCTGACTTAATGCTCAACAGTCTTGTAACCACCTCCAACGGTGAATGATCCTCACAACCAGGATACAATGGAGTCCTTGCATTCTCCAGCAACTCCATGAACTGTGCAGCATCGGCGTTCGGTGCCTCCTCAGGTGCATCATGAACGAAACTAGGCCCCGCAGTATCGAAATCCATGTTCACGCACCCGTCGTCGTATGCATGATTATCTGAAACAAAATTAGGTCCCGCATGCATATACGGCTCAACATAAGGCTCCGGTTGTGATGCTAAAGACACAAGTTCTCCGTGTGCGGTCCACTGATATATTAGGCGTGAAACCCCTCGAGTACAAATGATATGTCACTTCCACTTCTGGGTAATATTTCACGTTATGACATTTCACATACGGACACTTAATTTTGGTGTCGTCCATGTACTGAGGGAACGCCTTAGCAAACTGCAGGAACTGCTCTACTCCCGCTATGTATTCATCCCGCACGCCACATATCATCAGGACGACGATTGTACATCCATGAACGATTCCGCAAGTAGTAATTCATATCCATTTGGAAATAATTCTGCAAAGATGGACACACATTATACAACAGGCACAAATTCGTATATTATGTCTTATTATGGGACACACATTAGTAGCGGACAGTTACTAATAACAATGATATGCAATCTATGTCAAACTAGGTTGTACTAAGTCAAACAAGGTCAAGCTAAGTCAAACAAAGTCAAACAAGGTCAAACTAGGTCAAGGGTTGACCTACAGTTGACTTTGTCAACTCTTAGTCCAATCTAGGTCAGATGTTGACTCTACTTTGACTTTCAGTCAAAATAGTCCACCTTGGTCAAACAAGGTCAAATCTAAGTCAAATATCCTATTTCTAGTCATTACCTACCAAGGTACCCTTTACCTTATCGCTATTGGTATCCCAATACCAATACCTTAAGTTGGTACCCTTTACCTTATCGCTATTGGTACCCTTTACCTTATCGCTATTGGTATCCCAATACCAATACCGCGGTAACATGGTTGGTACATTAAGGGTCTTTGACAAGATGACATATTGTGAAAAGATATATATCCTTATATATAGTTCTCCTACGGATTTTTTTTAACATTACGTGGGAGAACTATAAGGATATATCTGTTCATAACATGTCACCTCCTGAAAGACCCTTAATGTGACAACCATGTCACCCTCTCAGTCATATCTCTGAGCTACGATGCAGCTGCAGGCATTTAACATATCACGGTTTATAAAAATAACTAATAAATCTATATCCTAACATAAGTTAATATCCTACTTTAACATCTAATAACTCTCATATTCCTGCAGCTACGATGCAGTTGCAGGCACTTCCTTCTAACATAAACTAATATCCTAATCTAAACTAATCCTTTAACTGAAACTAATATCTAAACAATGCTAATCATGAACTGTACACTACTACCTAACATTCACATGAACTATCTATCTCAAACTCTCTATCATAACTAATTAATTAATATCCTACTTTAACATCTAATAACTCTCATATTCCTGCAACTAAAAGGCAAAACCATGGTATATACATTGTATATATATATATTTATATATGTATTTGTGTGTGTATGTAAGTGTGTGAGTATATATATATATATACATGTATATATGTAGATATGTGTATTTATATATATATAGGTTTATATGTATGTATTGTGTGTGTCTGTGTCATGTGTCCTGTGTCCTGTCCCCTGCCCCCCTCCCCCTACCCCTGCACCCACCTACCCCTGCCCCCCCTCCCCCTACTCCTGCACCCACCCACCCCTGCCCCCCTCCCCCCTACCCCAGCACCCACCCACCCCTGCCCCCCTCTTCCCTACCCCCCTCGACAGCAAGACCCCCCCTCCCCTGCCCCCTAGACAGCAAGACCCCCCTGCCCTGCTGTAATGCCTGTAGTTCGTATTACGTATTTTGGAATACGTATACGTATCTTGACTTGTATTGCATGTCTCCTTGCTTGATTTATTCTAGCATTTCATTGATTGGTTTATTTCTTGGGTTGGTTCGGCTTGGCTTGGTTTGCTTTGGTTCATCATGAACCAAAGGTGAACCCCTACCTACCACCACCATCCCCATTTATTAACCCCTCCTCTTTCTCTCTCTTCATTATTCTTCTTCTTCTCCACATTTACTTCTACACCTACCAGGAGGGGGAGAGAGAGAGAGAGAGCTTAGGCAAGTACAAATTTGCTTCATGATGGATCTCATGTTTTATTGTTCCATTCTCTTCCTTACTAGATTCTAAGCCTCTTTAGAACTGGAAGTTTTCGGTTTTGATGGTTATATTTTTGTAGATCGAAGTTTTAAGTTCCTTCTTGTTTAGTTTTCTTGGTTTTGATCTCTAAAAACTTGGTATTTCCAAAAACTAGTGGTTCCATGTTGTAGAGAATTCAATTTCATGCAGTTTTGGCTTTTGTTTCGCTTGATTTCGACTTCGGATGAGAAAGTTATGGCCATGGCAAGTTTTCGGAACTTTCATGGCTGAACTTGCTGTTTGGGGACGATGAACCCCATGCGCCGGGAACCTCATGCGCCCAGGAGGCCATGCGCCGTGAAGTCCCGGCAACGCATCCCTTAACTCCGAGCGTGTCATGCGCGTAGGTTCCCTACGCGCATGTATTGAAGACGCAACGTGAGTTTTACATGCGCCGATTGGTGCAGAAATCTCATACGCCGATTGGCACAGGAATCCCATGCGTCGATTGTGCAGGAATCCCATGCGTCGATTGTGCAGGAATCTCATGCGCCGATTTGTGCGGGAATCCTATGCGCCGATTGCGCAGGAATCTCATGCGCCGATTGGTGCAGGAATCCCATGCGCCGATTGCGCAGGAATCTCATGCGCCGATTGGTGCAGGAATCCCATGCGCCGATTGTGCAGGAATCTCATGCGCCGATTGGTGTAGGAATCCCATGCGCCGATTGTGCAGGAATCCCATGCGCCGATTTGTGCAGGAATCCCATGCGCCGATTGCGCAGGAATCTCATGTGCCGGAATTGTCTTATTTTGTTGTTTTTGCCTGTTTAAGTTGTTTTGTAGCTAGAATCTTAAAAAACTCAAACATGAAAGTTGTAGATCTTTTCCTTGGCTTCAAGAATATGTTATTAGTTATTTTATACAATCTTTCTCATTAATGATAATGTAAGAATAGAACACGATAGTGGCCCGCTGTGGCGCACTCTTGACAAATAAACTGACATAACAAGTATGAAAGGTCTGGACACTGTGGGCGATTGCGTTTGTACAAATAAACCAGTACTGTCTTGCATCATGTCTAGGATGGGGATCCCTAGTACCACGGTCAGGGTTACCTACTGAAATTGACTAAGGCTAATTAACTAGAATGATTCAGTAGTCATGAAGAGATTCCCAGCTACAGGCAATCCCATTATCTGGGCGCATTCATTAAGTGGACTTGTAGCCTATCGACGAATAGGGCACATTTCTAGCACACAGTCACGTGTTGCATTCTCCATAAACGGACATTCGACCCGGATAACCTGGATGGTCTGCAGGGCTTGTGGCTGTTGGGATAATCTCATTGCATCTTGCTAGTAACTAGGAATGTGATAACCCTAGTTAGTTAAAAGTATCAAGCCGTACTCTTGATTGGTCGTGATTGATTGGATGAAGTTTATTCCAGCTTAGTCTTATCCTGATCCTGTACAAGATTGTATCAGGACATGAATTCTTATATCGATAAATGATGGGATACCAAGTTCTGTTCAGATGAAGGGTTACAACCCCGGTCCTTGTTTGGTTTAAGGGTTGTAACTTGGCTATCTGAATAGTTCCATGGTTATCTTATGATATATCGTCCTGATTATTGTGCTTGCCTTAACAATAACGATCATGGGTCCAGTTCTGTTCAGGCGAAGGGTTACAATCCCGGTCCTTGTTTGGTTTAAGGGTTGTAACCTGGCTCCCGGAGCAGTTCTTTGTCCTCTCTTTGTATATTGTCTTATTACACCCCATGCCATGATCGTCATGTTTTACCTTACTTCAATAGCATGATTAATTACTTATGATGGCCTTAACAATAAAGATCAGGGGTTCCAGTTCTGTTCAGGCGAAGGGTTACAACCCCGGTCCTTATTTGGTTTAAGGGTTGTAACCTAGCTTCCGGAGCAGTTCTGTGTCCTCTCTTCGTTTATTGTCTTCACTATACCAATAGTATTTAAGACGGGTTCCTATTCAGGTGAAGGGCTGCAACCCCGGTCCTTGTTTGGTTTAAGGGTTGTGACCCGGCTACTTGAATGGTTTCTTCGTACTCAGTTTACTGTTGTTATCTCTATTATTATCAGTTCTTTATTTATTAGTTATCTTTAATATCCTATTATGATATGCTGATTTTAGTTCCTAAGTGAAGCCTCCTTTGTGGCACTTGCTCTTTCTGGGGTCTGACCCAGCTGGTTTTGTGTGGCCAGATATCGGAGCAGCACTAGAGGATCCACCTGTCCCCCAGCCCGATGGTGACCACCAGGCGTAACCAGGGCAACGAGTGGGTTTCTTTTGTCCTCCCACTCTATTTGTAAAATTATTCTTTTGAGGCGTTTAGCCGGCGAGCACGTGTTAGCTCGTATTGCACCTTTATTTACTGTCTGCCTACGGGCTGTAACATGATTGACAAATCCTAGGGTTGATCATGTATGACTGAAACTCTTGCTAGTCCTGACATTTTGTACGACTAGCTTCATGATCATCCGAATATGTAATGTATGGGACGCCTTACTATTGTATATTTGGTGTTCTGACATCTTGTAACTGTTATTAGATTGCTTGAGATTGAGACAATAGGCTTGTTCTTGACCATAGGAGACTGATGGTTTGTAGTTAAACCCTCATATATCTAGACAGCCGTGACCGTATAGTGACGTGGATTCCATTTCATTATACGTAGCTGGCTATGTCTGCCCCCGCTCTCCAGTATTCTGGTTCTGGGGCGTGACATGGTTTAAGTGGTGGCCTATGCAGGTCTTGTAAATCAAGATATGTGAGGGTTTACCGAATAGGTGTCTCAATCAGTACTCGTCCTAGATCTCTACTCGTATCCTCTTGATCCCTGAAAATCTTGACCTGATCACATGATTGTATCGTTGATCTGTCCTGGTCCTTCCTTATTGTTTCCTATGTCGTCTTCTTCAGCGGTATTGTTCCTGGACCTGCCGATCAGCAAGACGGAGCACCTCCCACGGACCAGCAGCAACCTGGAAATCAAGCCCAGCATTCAGGAGTAGCCTCCAGAGTCGTGCCCACCGAAGGAGAACCACCAGCTCAGCCCGTCCAACCAGTAAAGCATGATGATGGCACTTTGGTGGGTCTCATCAGGACGCTATTAGCTTCCTAGGATCGGCGAGGAGATGCCTTGCACCAGGCGGGTGGCAGACGCTTTGACCAGAGGAGGTCATCAGGGTAATAGCGCGGCCAACAGCTTCAAGCGCTTGAACCCTTCCTTCTTCGATGGCAGTAAAGATGTGATCGCTGCAGATGCTTGGCTTTAGGACACAGAGGTGATTCTAGAAGCAGCCAGGACTCCAGAGAACGAGAAGGTGGCCGTAGTGCGCCTGCAGTTACTAGATCTTGCCCGCAGCTGGTGGGCAGCGCAGGCCGATGGATTAGTGGCCCCTATTTCATGGGCAATATTCAGGAAGAGATTCCAGACCAAGTATTTCGATGCTGTAGCTCGGTACGATCTACAGACGATGTTTACCAACTTGAAGCAAGGAGGTAGGACGGTCGACGGTTATGCATCTGAGTTTTCTAGACTCAGTAGGTTTGCCCCCACCCTGGTAGCAACCGAGCTTGATAGAGCCCAGCGGTTCCAGCAGGGGCTTCACCTGGAGATTTTATTGGCAGTTGAGCAGTTTGAGCATCAGACTTTTGATGCAGTATTGAGAGCAGCTAGGAGGCACGAGTATACCTCCCAGAGGATCGTGGATAGGACCGGAGGTCGAAAGCGATCCCATAGCCAGATGAATCAGTCCTCAGCACCAGCCCCGGCAGCCAGGGCTTTGACCATTGGAGATCCGAGACAGGCGGCCTCAGTGACGTCGGTTCAACATTCCACCCCGACGCACCCTCAGCAGCAGAAGCAGAAGCAGTCTTCCGCAGTGGAATGTTCACACTGCGGGAAGCCGGGGCATGTGGTATCAGAGTGTCGCAGAGCACAGGGTTTGTGCTTGGTTTGTGGTGCCCCGGACCACAGGGTTGGGAACTGCCCGAACAGGGGGAGTTCTTCCGCTTTTTTCTATTCCTTCAGTTAGAGGACCATCACCAGTCCAGCAGCAGCAGCAGCTGCAGTACCCGTTTCCGAGGCCATTGCCGACGCAGGCCCAGGCATTCCAGCAGCAGAGACCGCAGCAGTATGTCCAAGCCCAAGCCCTGATCCAGAGCAGGCAGAGGAATTTTCAGCAGAGGGGACCCGCACCTAGAGGACATGGTCAAGTGCTGGCTTTGACCATGGGAGAAGAAGGAATTGCACCAGGTGAGGTAGTGGCAGGTACTATTCTCGTCAACACCTTTCCAGCTTCAGTATTATTTGATTCTGGTGCCTCATATTCATTTATGTCAGCACGATTCGCGACACGGGTAGGACTGGAGCCCGAGTCATTATCAGTGAGGCTCAATATACTTACTAGTAATGGACTTGTGGGAGTATATAGAGTATTTTCCTCGTGTCAGATCGTAGTTAGCGGTAGAGAATTCCCCGCTAGATTGATAGAGTTTCCGATGGCCGATTATGATGTGGTCTTAGGGATGGATTGGTTGAGGGACCAGTATGCTAGGATAGACTGCCATATCGGCAGGGTTATTTTTAGCATTCCAGGCGAGCCGAAGTTTTCTTTCTCCCGAGGCGAAGTTGAACCTTCTTCTCCAGTATTGCGGATGGCAGTAGCAGCAGTGCAGTTGCCTCGGATAGTCGAAGAGTTTCCAGACGATTTCCCAGAAGAGCTTCCAGGGATGCCGCCAGAGCGGGAGATCGAGTTTACTATCGACTTGATTCCCGGGACAGCCCCAGTATCAGAGAGAGTCTACAGGATGGCGCCGTCAGAGCTAGAGATATTGTACAAGATGATTGAAGAACTTAGAACAAAGGGATTCATTCATGCAAGTGGATCGCCTTGGGGAGCCCTGATGCTTCTTGTGAAAAAGAAGGATGGTACGTCCAGATTATGTGTTAACTATCGCACCTTAAACTCAGTGACAATCAAGAACAGATATCCTCTTCCGAGGATAGATGACTTGTTTGATCAACTCAAGGGGGCAGCAGTGTTTTCGAAGATTGACTTGTGGTTAGGATACCATCAGATCAGAGTCAGAGAGCAGGACATCCCGAAGACAGCTTTCAGATCTAGGTATGGGCATTAGGAGTTCCTTGTGATGCCATTTGGAGCAACCAATGCGCCGGCTGTATTCATGGACCTCATGAATCGCATCTTTATGCCTTATTTGGATCAGTTCGTGATTGTGTTCCTAGACAACATTTTGGTCTACAGTAAGAGTGAAGCGGAGCATGAACATCATCTCAGAGTTGTTCTTCAGATTCCCAGAGAGCACCAGTTGTATGCCAAGTTCAGTAAATGCGAGTTCTGGCTCGATCGCATTTCGTACTTGGGTCATATCATCACCCGAGGAGGAGTTGAAGTGGATCCCCAGAAGATCGTGGCTATTGAGTCGTGGCCAGTGCCCAGCACAGTTGCAGAAGTTCGCAGTTTTCTTGGATTGGCCGGCTACTACCGGCGATTTGTTTCAAACTTTGCTCGAATTTCAGCGCCATTGACCCAGTTGACCCGCAAGGATGTGCAATTTGCTTGGACAGCAGAATGTCAGAATTCTTTTGAGAAGTTGAAGCGAGGCTTGATGACGGCTCCTATTCTCATGCTTCCAGATGGGACCGGAGGATTTTCAGTATACTGTGATGCTTCAGGCAGAGGTTTGGGATGTGTTCTGATGCAGCATGGGAAGGTAATAGCTTATGCATCACGACAACTTCGTGATCATGATAAGAATTACCCAACCCATGACTTAGAGATGGCAGCTGTAGTGTTTGCACTTAAGTTGTGGAGACATTACCTATATGGAGATAGGGTGGAGATTTTCACCGACCACAAGAGCCTAAAGTATGTTTTCACCCAGAAGGATCTTAACATGCGTCAGAGAAGGTGGCTAGAGCTACTTGTGGATTATGATGTTAACTTGCAGTATCATCCTGGGAAGGCCAACGTTGTTGCAGATGCGTTGAGCAGGAGAGCCGAAGTTTACCTTCTGACTGCACAACCAGAGCTGTTAGCAGATCTTCAGAAGATGGGTATAGAAGTTGTCCTCCCTTCCAGTGTGGCATTAATGGCCAGCATGCAAGTTCAGTCCACTATAGTCGAGAGGATCCGGATGGCACAGTCAGCAGATTCCAAGCTTCAGCGACTCAGAGTAGAGTGTGAGACAGGACGAAGACCAGAGTTATGTATCCATGAAGATGGTACACTTCGACATGGGAAGCATCTTTGTGTACCCAGTGGAGATATCAGACAGGAGATCATGACGGAGGCTCACAGTTCACAGTATTCCATTCATCCCGACGGTACGAAGATGTACCGTGATATCCGTCAGCACTTTTGGTGGAATGGCATAAAGAGGGAGATAGCTCGATTTGTCTCTCGTTGTTTGGTTTGCCAACAAGTTAAAGCTGAACATCTGAGGCCAGCTGGACTACTTCAGCCCTTGCCAATTCCAGAATGGAAGTGGGAGCATATAACCATGGATTTCGTGACTGGATTACCTAGATCCCCGGCTGGCAGAGACGCTATTTGGGTTGTCATAGACAGGCTCATGAAGGTGGCTCACTTTCTCCCGTTCAGAGTTGGTCAGTCGACGGCTCAGCTAGCGGAGATGTATCTCCGACAGATTGTCAGATTACACGGTGTACTAGTCAGTATCACATCGGACAGAGATTCTAAATTTACGTCACACTTTTGGCGTAGCCTGCAAGAGAGTTTGGGAACTCGCCTCCAGTTCAGCTCCGCTTATCATCCGCAGACTGATGGCCAGTCAGAACGCACGATCCAGACTCTTGAAGACATGTTGAGATCTTGTACGCTCGACTTTGGTGGATCGTGGGAAGATCACCTGCACCTGGTGGAGTTCTCGTACAAAAACAGTTTTCAGGCCAGCATCCAGATAGCACCGTTCGAGGCACTGTATGGTAGGAAGTGCCGATCCCCGCTAGCATGGGACGATGTCGGAGAGAGACAGATGCTCGGCCCAGAAATGATTGCTCAGACAGTTGAGGTGGTCAAGAGAGTCAGAGATCATCTTCGAGTTGCCCAAGATCGCCAGCGTCATTGGGCCGATTCTCATCGGCGCCCACTTGAGTTTTCTGTCGGCGACCATGTATTCCTGAGGATTTCGCCTAACCGTGGCGTCATTCGTTTCGGCGTACGGGGAAAGCTTAGTCCTAGATATATAGGGCCGTTCGATATTCTGGAGCAAGTATGTGATGTGTCCTATCGTCTCGTTCTTCCGCCGTCGCTAAGAGAGGTGCATGACGTGTTCCATGTATCTCAACTACGACGGTATATCCCGGACCTGAGCCACATCCTGGATCATTCGGAATTGGTTGTTGGTACCAACCTTTCGTATGAGGAGAGGCCCGTGTCTATATTGGACTGAAGAGAGAAGATACTTAAGAACAAGACTATTAGTTTAGTTCGTGTTGCTTGGGGTCATCACTCTTTGGGTGAGTCAACGTGGGAGCGTGAGGATGATATCCGATCGCGATATCCCGACCTGTTTGACTCGTAAGGTATAATGTCTTCCTTATGCCTTATGCTTTCAATTCCTTGCTTGAATAAATGACTGCATGATAGACTGCTTATTATAGCTTACGATTATTATAGCTTGTCCTTGCAATTCTAGCCTCTTGATTAAATTTCGAGGACGGAATACTTTTAAGGTCGGTAGAGTTGTAATGCCTGTAGTTCGTATTACGTTTTTTGGAATACGTATACGTATCTTGACTTGTATTGCATGTCGCCTTGCTTGATTTATTCTAGCATTTCATTGATTGGTTTATTCTTGGGTTGGTTCGGCTTGGCTTGGTTTGCTTTGGTTCATCATGAACCAAAGGTGAACCCCTACCTACCACCACCATCCCCATTTATTAACCCCTCCTCTTTCTCTCTCTTCATTATTCTTCTTCTTCTCCACATTTACTTCTACACCTACCAGGAGGGAGAGAGAAAGAGAGAGCTTAGGCAAGTGCAAACTTGCTTCATGATGGATCTCATGTTTTATTGTTCCATTCTCTTCCTTACTAGATTCTAAGCCTCTTTAGAACAGGAAGTTTTCGGTTTTAATGGTTATATTTTTGTAGATCTAAGTTTTAAGTACCTTCATGTTTAGTTTTCTTGGTTTTGATCTCTAAAAACTTGGTATTTCTAAAAACTAGTGGTTCCATGTTGTAGAGAATTCAATTTTATGCAGTTTTGGCTTTTGTTTCGCTTGATTTCGACTTCGGATGAGGAAGTTATGGCCATGGCAAGTTTTCGGAACTTTCATGGCTGAACTTGCTGTTTGGGGACGATGAACCCCATGCGCCGGGAACCTCATGCGCCCGGAAGGCCATGCGTTGAGAGGCCATGTGCCATGAAGTCCCGGCAACGCATCCCTTAACTCCGAGCGTGTCATACGCGTAGGTTCCCTACGCGCATGTATTGAAGACGCAACGTGAGTTTTTCATGCGCCGATTGGTGCAGGAATCTCATGCGCCGATTGGCACAGGAATCACATGCGCCAATTGCGCAGGAATCCATGCGCCGATTGCGCAGGAATCTCATGCGCCGATTTGTGCAGGAATCCCATGCGCCGATTGTGCAGGAATCTCATGCACCGATTGGTGAAGGAATCCCATGCGCCGATTGTGCAGGAATCTCATACGCCGATTGGTGCAGGAATCCCATGCGCCGATTGTGCAGGAATCTCATGCGCCGATTGGTGCAGGAATCTCATGCGCCGATTGCACAGGAATCTCATACGCCGATTTGTGCAGGAATCCCATGCGCCGATTGCGCAGGAATCTCATGTGCCGGAATTGTCCTATTTTGCTGTTTTTGCCTGTTTAAGTTATTTTGTAGCTAGAATCTTGAAAAACTCAAAACATGAAAGTTGTAGATCTTTTCCTTGGCTTCAAGAATATGTTATTAGTTATTTTATACAATCTTTCTCATTAATGATAATGTAAGAATAGAACACGATAGTGACCCGCTGTGGCGCACTCTTGACAAATAAACTGACATGACAAGTATGAAAGGTCTGGACACCGTGGACGATTACGTTTGTACAAATAAACCAGTACTGTCTTGCATCATGTCTAGGATGGGGATCCCTGAGTACCACGGTCAGGGTTACCTACTGAAATTGACTAAGGCTAATTAACTAGAATGATTCAGTAGTCATGAAGAGATTCCCAGCTACAGGCAATCCCGTTATCTGGGCGCATTCATTAAGTAGACTTGTAGCCTATCGACGAATAGGGCATATTTCCAGCACACAGTCACGTGTTGCATTCTCCATAAACGGACATTCGACCCGGTTAACCTGGATGGTCTGCAGGGCTTGTAGCTGTTGGGATAATCTCATTGCATCTTGCTAGTAACTAGGCATGTGATAACCCTAGTTAATTAAAAGTATCAAGCCGTACTCTTGATTGGTCGTGATTGATTGGATGAAGTTTATTCCAGCTTAGTCTTATCCTGATCCTGTACAAGATTGTATCAGGACATGAATTCTTGTATCGATAAATGATGGGATACCAAGTTCTGTTCAGATGAAGAGTTACAACCCCGGTCCTTGTTTGGTTTAAGGGTTGTAACTTGGCTATCTGAATAGTTCCATGGTTATCTTATCATATATCGTCATGATTATTGTGCTTGCCTTAACAATAACGATCATGGGTCCAGTTCTGTTCAGGCGAAGGGTTACAACCCCGGTCCTTGTTTGGTTTAAGGGTTGTAACCTGGCTTCCAGAGCAGTTATGTGTCCTCTCTTCGTATATTGTCTTATTGTACCCCATGCCATGATCGTCATGTTTTACCTTACTTCAATAGCATGAATAATTACTTATGCTGGCCTTAAAAATAAAGATCAGGGGTCCAGTTCTGTTCAGGCGAAGGGTTACAACCCCGGTCCTTGTTTGGTTTAAGGGTTGTAACCTGGCTTCCGGAGCAGTTCTGTGTCCTCTCTTCGTTTATTGTCTTCACTATACCAATAGTATTTAAGACGGGTTCCTATTCAGGTGAAGGGCTGCAACCCCGGTCCATGTTTGGTTTAAGGGTTGTGACCCGGCTACTTGAATGGTTTCTTCGTACTCAGTTTACTATTGTTATCTCTATTATTATCAGTTCTTTATTTATTAGTTATCTTTAATATCCTATTATGATATGCTGGTTTTAGTTCCTAAGTGAAGCCTCCTTTGTGGCACTTGCTCTTTCTGGGGTCTGACCCAGCTGGTTTTGTGTGGCCAGATATCGGAGCAGCACCCGAGGATCCACCTGTCCTCCAGCCCAATGGTGACCACCAGGCGTAACCAGGGCAACGAGTGGGTTTCTTTTGTCCTCCCACTCTATTTGTAAAATTATTCTTTTGAGGCGTTTAGCCGGCGAGCACGTGTTAGCTCGTATTGCACATTTATTTACTGTCTGCCTACGGGCTGTAACATGATTGACAAATCCTAGGGTTGATCATGTATGACTGAAACTCTTGCTAGTCCTGACATTTTGTACGACTAGCTTCATGATCATCCGAATATGTAATGTATGGGACGCCTTACTATTGTATATTTGGTGTTCTGACATCTTGTAACTGTTATTACATTGCTTGAGATTGAGACAATAGGCTTGTTCTTGACCATAGGAGACTGATGGTTTGTAGTTAAACCCTCATATATCTAGACAGTCGTGACCGTATAGTGACGTGGATTCCATTTCATTATACGTAGCTGGCTATGTCTGCCCCCGCTCTCCAGTATTCTGGTTCTGGGGCGTGACACCTGCCCCCCTCCCCCTACCCCTGCACCCACCCCAACCCTGCCCCCATCGACAGCAAGACCCCCCACCCCTGGGTACCCCCACCCCTCCCTCCACCCCTCGACAGTAAGACCCCACACCCCCACCCCCCTGCACCCACCCCCAGCCCTCTCTCCCCCCTCGATAGAAAGACCACCCCAGCTCGGGTTAGGGTTATCGTGTCCGTGTCTGTGTCTAGATAGCTAGGGCTAGGGTTAGGGTTTACCTGAGAAGGGTGGGTTCGTCAGAGGATGGAGGCGGCGAGGAGGGTGGCTTCGTCAGAGGAGGAAGGCGACGAGGAAGGCTCCTTCGTTGGATGAGGGAGGCTGGTCGCCGGAGGGAGGGGTCAGCGGGCGAGCGGGCTCGCCGGGGGGAGAAGGGGAGGGTGTCGCCGGAGGGAGGGGTCGCCGGAGGGGAGGGTTCGCCGGGGGGGGGAGAGGGGAGAGGGGGATCGAGCGCGCGGGAAAAAAAAATTTGGGTAAAATTTTTGTGATTTCGATCGGGCCAAGTGCCCTATATGAAATAAGACAATGACGTATAAATTATACGTCGCTAAACGTCGCAATACAGCGATGTAAAAGGGACGTCCGTCGCAAAACGTCTCCCGTCAGCGACGTAAAATATACTACGTCGCTACGCAGCGACGTTCAGCGACGTGTAGCACAAGGAGTCGCTATAGGCAATTATCAGCGACGGCTTTTTCTGCCGTCGCTAATATACGTCGCTATTCTATTATATTTGAGTAGTGTTGGTCTTTAAGGCATAGACCTAAACCTTCCTGGAACAGTCATCAATAAAATTTACAAAGTAAGATGCACCACCAATAGATTTTACCTTCATAGGACCGCAGACATCCGCGTTAATCAACTCGAGCAACGTCGACTTCCTTGAACTTGGGTGACTTTGGAAAGACACCATATTTTGCTTCCCAGCTAAGCAGTGCGTGCATTTCTCCAACTTTGTAGACTTGAGCGCTGGAATCACCTTTCTGTTCACCAAGTAGCTCATCCCCTTCTCGCTGATATGGACGAGCCGCCTGTGCCATAATTCGGTAGACGCATCACTGACGACGTTCACCTCATGTGCTCCTTGTGCGCTCCCCTCCATATAGTAGAGACTAGACTTCTTGCTTCCTCTGTCAATCACCATCGAACCTCTGGAAAGCTTCCACTGATATTTTTCGAAGAGACTGAAGAATCCTTCGTCATCTAACCTTCCAACCGACACCAGGTTGAAACGGATGTCAGAGACATGACGAACATCTTTGAGAATAAGAACTGCACCAGTCTTCGTTCTCAAATGCACATCTCCAACGGCAACCGCCTTCGACACATCTCCATTGCCAATCTTCAACACTCCACAGTCGCCTATCGTATAAGTGGCAAATAGTGCCATGTTGTGAGATACATGCACTGAAGCTTCTGAGTCCACCAGCCAAGAATTGTCATCACAGACGAGGTTTGTGATAATCTCATCACCTAAGACGATCATATCGCCTTCATGTATCAAGGCCGCCGCTGTAGTGTTCTCATCTTGCTTCCCTTTGTCGCCCTTCTTCTCTCTCTTCCAAGTAAAATAGTTCCGCTTGATGTGACCCTTCTTGCCACAGTGGTAACACTCCGAGTCCTCGTATCGACCCTTGGACTTTCCCCTGTTCTTGCCTCTGCCACCACCTGGACCCTTGCTTTTTTCCCTTTCGCAGCTCTCTGAAACTAATACCTCTGAGTGGTGGGATGTGGATGAAGTGCCCTGAGAACGTCTCTGCATCTCTTTATTCAGCACCCCGCTCTTGGCAAACTTCAGACTGACCACACCTTCTAGAACAGAAGCGATCATAGATATTCGTACGGTCTCCCACGAGTCTGGCAATGTGCATAGCAACCAAAGTCCTTGAACATCGTCGTTGAATTTGACTCTCATCGAGGATAGCTTGTCCACCACGCCCTGGAACTCACTCAAGTGATCCGTAATGGATGCACCATATTTGTACCGCAGACCCATCATCATCAGGATCAGGAACAGTTTATTTACCCCGGTCTTTTTCGCGTACAAAGATTCCGGCTTCTCCCACAACGTCTTCGCATGCTCAATATTGGCAACGTGGTTGTATACGTTCTCGTCAACGAACTGCCGTATGTACCCACACACCTGTATATGCTCGAAGTTCCAGTCTTCATCGGATTTGTCACTTGGCTTTTCGGATGCAAAAACTGAAAGATGCAGCTTCTTGACGAACAGCAAATCCTTCATCTTGCTCCGCTAATAATGGTAGTTGGTACCGTTCAGGTTCACCATGCGCACCGGCTTCGCGTTTATCTCTGCTTCCTGGTTTGACTGTCAACTCCTGACACTTCTTTGAACCCAAACATCTGATACCACTCTGTTGGAAACGAAGCGCGAAAATCGTTCCCCCAAACCAGAAAGTCCTGCGAGAGAACCGAGCAAAAGCACACAAACCAAAAAAAGTCAAACACAATCGCAGACACAAAGATTTTTGACATGGAAAACCCTTGCGAAAAAAACCACGGGACGATCGGAGTCCAACCCTGAAGAACCTCCACTAATGGAATAAAGAGAATACACCGTCTACAAGATCCTTCCGATCCAACACGGATCACCACAACTCACTTGAAAGAAGAAATTTTTTGATTGCGGACTCCGAAGAACAAGAGATGCCGAAAAATTATTCGAAGCAATCTCTCCTTCACAATAGTCCTTAATCCTCTTTCTCTCAAAGATTGTAAAGCACTCTTGTTTTTGAGATAATTTTACAACTAGCATGCATCACCCTTTTATAAGCCATTGGTAATCCATACATGGAAGGCCAATATATATGGAAACTTCTAATATGCATCAATCATATATTTAATGAAAATCCAATCATAATTGGTTTGCCATAATTGGAAGCTCAATTATATGGAAAGCTACTATATGAAGGGTCCAATCATAAATAGATAATCAAAGTAAATATGGAAACCCAATCATATATTTTCTTACCATATATGTTCCAAAATAGGATCCATGCACTCCCCGAGCTTCTCCGACACACGGATGGCGCTCGTCGCTCTCCGGGGTATTCTCCACATATGTTGGGAACCCCACCCACTCCAACACTTTGGCCTAGCCGATGTGGGACTAAAATTCTAAATCAAAAGGCCAAACTCCAACAAAACAAGTAATGTAGTAATATATTGATAGCAATGTAGGCATTTCCTGGTTAAGAATACATTAGCAAATATAGGTATCAAAGACTACTAACTAATTAGCATGCCGAATGTTCGAATGAGATCAGTATATATAATATAGGTAATTACTAGCTAGGGGAAAAGATTATAGCTACAATTATGATATATAGAGAGGAGGAGTTATATATGCTAACCTTGACTATGAGAGCAGACCAGTTATCCTGAAGATTAAGGGTGATGATTTCTTGAGTCGCTTCACCATAAGCCATGTAGCCCAAAGCCCCGAAACAAACGTAAGTTATCACAATGCCAAGCAATGCCGGCAACAGCACCAGCGGGAACCTCCTCATCTCCGCCATCGACCCCTCCAGAGGAAGGGTCATCCCTAAACCTTCGAAGCAGAACAATGCCACCCCGAACGCAAAGGGGACGGTTGCTGCTCCGTTGTAGGCACTACTACTCCTACTGCTCTCTGACGTTGAGAGCTGCACTATATCTTCCCTCATGATAGCGTGCATGGCGAAGACGTTGCATAAGGTCGCAAAGAGTTGAAATGAGTCTAATATCTCAGATAATTTTATTGAGGGCTACTGCCTACTACTTATAGAGGGTCCAACCCCTCTTTATATTACATCTAACCGATGTGGGACTAAAGTCCCTTATTTACTCTCAACACTCCCCCTCAAGATGGGCGATAGATATTTAATCATCCCCATCTTGTTACATAGCTTTGACAGACTCAATAAACTAATACCCTTAGTCAGACAGTCTGCCATTTGTTCTTCTGAGCTAACATAGTCAATCTTCAGTATCCCTTGTTCCAGCTTTTCTTTGATGAAGAATCGATCAATCTCGATGTGCTTCGTTCTATCGTGCTGAACCGGATTATTCGCTATACTTATAGCAGCTTGACTATCGCTCAGAAGGTGCAATGGTGTCCCCTTGTCTAGCTTCAACTTTGTCAGCAGCGCCTTTATCCATAGCATTTCTGATACTCCTAGAGCCATTGCTCTGTATTCTGCTTCAGCTGTCGACCGTGCTACCACTGACTGTTTCTTGCTTCTCCATGAAACCAGGTTTCCTCCTACAAAAACACAGTACCCTGTGGTAGACCTTCTGTCGTCTATGCAGCTTGCCCAGTCTGCATCGCAGTATCCCTCAACATCTGTGCATCCATTCTTCTTGAACCATAGTCCTTTTCTCGGCGTCCCTTTCAGATATCTTAGGATCTGAAATACTGCATCCATATGACCCGTTCTTGGATCATGCATATAGCGGCTTACAACACTTACTGCAAATGAGATATCAGGGCGAGTATGCCCTAGATAAATCAATCTGCCTACTAGCCTTTGATACCTTTCGCGATCAACAGGCTCTCCTGCTTCTGCTCCCATCTTGCACTTCTGGTCAATTGGAGTGACTGCTGCTCGGCATCCCAGCATTCTTGTCTTCTTCAGCAGATCTAGTGCATATATCCTTTGTGAGAGAACAATTCCTTGTTCACCATCACACACCTCGATACCTAAAAAGTATCTCATCTGTCCTAAGTCCTTCACCTCAAACTCCTTAGCGAGTTTCGACTTCAACTTAGTGATCTCATCAGCATCATCACTTGTAATCACTATATCATCTACATATACAACAAGTATAGTAATGTGGCCCCTTGCATACTGGAGAAAGACAGTATGATCTGTATTTGTCTGATGGTACCCCATGCCAGTGACAGCCCTTCTGAATCTTTCAAACCAGGCTCGAGGAGATTGCTTCAGCCCGTACAACGACTTCTTCAGGTTGCACACTTTTCCATGTGACGTTCCTTCACCTGAATCTGACACAGAGTAGCACCCCGGAGGAGTCTCCATGTATACTTCTTCTTGTAGGTCTCCATGAAGAAATGCGTTCTTTACGTCTAACTGATATAGCTTCCACCCATAGTTTGCTGCAATGGAGACCAGCGTTCTTACGGTACTCATCTTCTCTACTGGGGCAAAAGTCTCATCATAGTCGATGCCATATGTCTGGGTATAGCCTTTTGCAACCAGTCTCGCCTTGTACCGCTCAACTTTTCCTTCTGGTGTCTCCTTTACTGTGTACACCCATTTGCATCCCACAGCTTTCTTCCCTTCAGGTAATGGCACCAGCTCCCATGTCTTATTTTTCTCTAGTGCCCCAAGTTCTTCCATCATTACAGCTTTCCATCTTGGGTCCTTCTTTGCTTCCTGCCAATTCTTAGGTAAAGAAGTGGAGTCTAACGAAGTGAGAAAGGCTTGATAAGTCGGAGAGATATTAGAATAAGACAAGTAGTTGGCGATATCATGTTCATAATCTTGATAACGAATAGGAGCCTTTCCCGCATTAATGCGAGAAGACCTCCTTAAGGGAGCAATAGGTGGTGGAGAAAGCATACCATCCGAGTCGGAGAGACCCGCTTCCGAATCCGAGTGATCCGGTACGGGAGTAACATCTTCAGGAGTTGGGGCAGGAGTAGACGAGGGACTTGGCACATTTGGCACAGGGCACGGCACAGTACTGGACCTCTGCTATCTTCTTCTGTAAACTTGGAGCTCCTTTTTCCTTGTCTGCTTCTCCCCCTGCGTAATGTACGTATTGTCTTCTTCGTCCTCCATATCAGTATCATCGATTCTTTCTTCCCCTTTCTTCCAGTTTGTCACGACATGACAAGGTACCGATCCGACAACTACGTTTGGGCGTACTACCTCCCCCTCACGTCTAACACCCTCTGTGGGAGGCGTGTCCCCAAACGCAGAACCTTCATCCGAACCATAATAAGGTTCCAGCTCTCTGAATGTAATGTCCATGCTTACAAACAGCTTTCGTTCAACCGGGCTCCAGCATACGTAACCCTTCTGTGTCCCGGTGTACCCAACAAAGACATACTTAACTGCTCGAGGATCCAGCTTACCAACACCAGGCCGGTTATCATGGACGAAGCATACGCAACCAAATACTTTCGGAGGAACGGTGTACGCAGTTGTCCCCGTGAGCATCTCCAAAGGCGTCTTCCAGTCCAATAATTGAGAGGGCATCCTGTTGATGAGATAAGAGGCTGTCAAGACAGCCTGCCCCCACAAAAATTTTGGGACATTCATAGCCAGCATCATTGTCCGAGCCACCTCCAGCAGGTGCCTATTCTTTCGTTCGGCAACACCATTTTGAGCCGGTGTATAAGCACAAGAGGTTTGATGCAGTATACCATGAGAGGATAAATACGCAGCAAACCTCTTATGGGTATATTCCGTCATATTATCCGACCGAAAACACTTAACACGAGCATTATACTGTGTCCTCACCCGTTGATGGAAGCTTAGAAATGCCTCGAAAATATTACTTGTATTCTTCAGCAGGTAGACCCACGTTACGCGGGTAGAGCAGTCAATAAAAGTAACAAACCATCTATAACCGTTAACACCGTTGGTAGGACAAGGTCCCCACACATCGGAATGAATCATATCAAAAGCAGCAGAACATCGATGCCCAGAACTCACATAGGAGCTTCTGGTATGTTTTCCCAACTCACAAGCATCACAAACTAACAACTCTTTATTTGCTTTTTGATATAACGACGGATACAATCGACTAATAATGGAAAAAGAAGAATGTCCTAGACGCTGATGGTGGAGGAGAAGCTCGGCTTCGACACTTCGACTTCGGACTTCCGGTGGTGCTTCTGCAACCAAAGATGCCAGTGCTCTATCCAGACCGTTCCTGTCCAAGTACCATAGATCCTTATGCCATGTGCCAGTGCCTAGTCGTCTTTCCGTTCCCTTCTCCTGAAAAGTTACCTTAGGAATATCAAAGGAAACAATACAGTTTAGATCAAGGATAATGGCGCTAATGGATATAAGATTGATAGGAAAGAAATGAGCATGTAAGACATTAGATAGAGTGATGGAAGGAGTGCAATCAACAGTGCCTTTACCCGTAACAGGCCTGGAGGTACCATCAGCAGTCTGAATGCTCTCTGGCGGTATTAGAGTAGAGTATTCCCGGAACTCACCTCGGGAACCCGTGACATGGCAAGATGCCCCAGAGTCCATAATCCAAGCTGGCTGAGAGACAGATGCAAGAGCACGCGGAGGTATACCGGCACTGGTTTGGGAGAAGTAAGGGCAGTAATCTCCTGTAGTAGACGGTGCCCCAGGAATGACTTGTCTTTCACAAGAACCAAGCTTTGAGCCGCACATCTTCTCGAGAACTTCTCTCTCAAAAGGAGTGATGTCCGCCAGCTGATTGTCCCCACCTTCATCCGCCAGATGTGCCTTGTTGCCTCCAGAGTAAGTACCCCTTCTACCACCGTAGCTGCCTCGACCACCTCGTCGTCCACCGTGACCAAGATCCCGACCATTCGAGGGAGTCCGTGTCGATTTTGGGAAAAAGCGGATGTAATGCCCTGTGTCACCACAGTTGTGGCAAACGCCTCCAGTAGAAGGAGGCTGTGTGAAAGTGGCAAGAGCAGATGTGTCAACTCCGACCTGCTCCCCCTGGGAGATACCTTTGGTAGGCATCAGCTTCAACCGTGCTTCTTCTTGTGCCATGGCAGCTATGGCGTCTTCTAATGTCGACAGCGTCGGTTGTGCGAGAAGTACATTTCGCCGTTGCTCAAACGCTGGGTTGAGCCCCTTCAAAAACTTCATCATCCGTTGCCGCGAGATATAATCCAGAAATTTCTGGAAATATTTGGCAAAAGCTGGTTCAACCTGAGCATCCTCCATGCCAAGAGGATCATAATGGTCAAGATCAGACCAGTACTTCTTCAACAAGGCAGCGTACTCAGAGATGGTACGATCGTCTTGGATTACCCTATCGAGCTCATCCTGCAGTTGGAAGACTCGTATGGGGTTACCTGAACCGGAGTATATGTCTTTCAACGTTCTCCAGATACCAGCAGCTCCCTCTATTGCTTCAACGTTACCCGACACTTGGTCGGTCAAAGAGGCTGTCAACCAACCAGCCACGACATTGTTGACAATGTCCCATACAGCAAACTCCTTCGAGGAGTGATCGACAGGGGCCTTGGTGTGGCCATCTACATAACCAACTAAGCCACGTCCCTTCAGAGTCCGCATCGCCTGCCGCGACCATTTCAAGTAGTTGGTCGTGCCTTCCAACTTCGTCTCCAGCTTGTCCAACTTCCCCATTTGTACGATGACGGATCCACATCAGTATGGGTCACGCGTGGGGTCGCCTCCGGTAATCTCTTGGTCAGGAGATCTGCGACCAGGGCCTTCATTTCTTCTGCTGTCAACTTCTCATAGATGGAATCCATGACTTCTGCAACTGTAATCAGTGAGGTGTTTGTTGTTTCCTGAGTCGTCTACTTTTGAGTCGTCTTCGTCGGAGTCAGCTACCGGGGAAAAATAATAAAACGAGATCCCTCACTGATATGTCGTAGTTTATACGACCAACTAGAACCGCGTCATGATAACGCGTTCGGACGGCTCAAGGATAACCAACATAGTTGTGCCTCCTTGCATGAGACAAACCAGAGGTATATCAGCCGTGCAGAAACGATTGTAAAGACAACGTTCTGAGATACGAAAATCTAAAGAGATTTCGTATTCGTAGTAGAGCTTATAAAAAAAGGTACTAATTCTCGAAGGCAACTACAGAGATCTTCTAAAGAGAAGAAATCTGTTTGTTTTTTGTTTTTTTTTGAAAAAAACCCTAAAAAGGGTGCTGAAGCAGCAGAAAAACCCTAAAAAGGGGGTTGGGGGCGGGTGGCGGCGCTGGAGGGGGGTGGGGTGGAGCTGGAGGAGGGGGGAAGGGGGCGACGCTGGATGAGTCAGGTGGCAGCGGGGGGTGGCAGCGGGGGGGGGGTGGCAGCGGGAGGGGGTGGTCGGCAGGTGGCAGCGGGGGGTGGTCGGCAGGTGGGGGGGTGGCAGCGGGGGGGTGGTCGGCAGGTTAGGATTTGTGGAGGCTAGGGTTTGTGGAGGCTAGGGTGGCAGCGGGGGGGCGGTCGGCAGGTTAGGGTTTGTGGAGGCTAGGGTGGCAGCGGGGGGGTGGCAGCGGGGGGGGTGGTCGGAGGGGGGTCGGCGGCCTGGAGAAGGTGGGAGGGTCGGCGGCTTGGAGGGAGGGGGAAAATATTTTTTTTGTGGAGAGAGAGAAAGAGAGTTATGGCTCTGATACCAAGTTAAAATGAGTCTAATATCTCAGATAATTTTATTGAGGGCTACTGCCTACTACTTGTAGAGGGTCCAACCCCTCTTCATATTACATCTAACCAATGTGGGACTAAAGTCCCTTATTTACTCTCAACACAAAGGCGCTGAAGGGGGCGAGGAAGGAGAGGGAACGGACGAAGGAGAAGCCGATCTCGAGGGGGAGGAGGAAGGCCACGATGAACAGCGAGGGGCTGATGATTGTTGTTGTCGTACGGGTGAGATAAACGGACGCCACCGTAGAGAGATTCTGACCCATGAATACCAAGAACGCAACACTCCCACCAGCATGGGAGGTCAGGATTAAAAAATTGGTCAGGCTGCGGCCGCCCGCCCCGAAAGCCTTGGCGTCGACATCGCTGAAGGTTTGGGCTAATTGGGTGGGTCCACCACCTCCTTCTTCTTCTTCTTCTTCTTCCTCCTCCAACTTTCTCCTATATTCTACCTGCAGTTTAAAATGAATGAAGTCTTCTTTCACTTTAGAGAGAATGCAATGCATGACGACAATAAAACAAACTTAATTTTTTTATTGTCAACTGCTTGTTATATTGCATGAATGAAATTCTATAATTTCTTCTCCAAGTTACTATTTGATTTTATGATTGAGACCATTCCTGAAAGAACAAAAAAACTAGGACAAAATAGCAAAACACAAACTCTTAAACAAAACTGTAAAATGTAGGGTTATTTAACTTTTAGGGTTTAGTACTAAACTCTGGTTCTTCATAATATTCAGAAAAAGATTTAGGACTACAACATTGCGGACCACATGTCGATCACCTCTCCATTGCAGAGGGAGCTGCGGAAAATCCGTGGTGGGCTCAGTGTGGTGTAGGGAGGCAATGGGAAAAAAGGGGTGACACGTCGGCGCGCGGGCACACACGCTCACCATTAGAAAATAATTTTCGTTTAGAAAAGGGTATAGGTCTCATAGTATCGATTGACTTGGCAGCTGACAGTGACAGTCAATCACGTTTAGTTCTCCAAATTATTCAAATTTTGTGTTTAGTTCTAAGATGTCTTATAATATTCGAAATTCGACAGTTAGTCCAAGTCAACCGTCACGACGAGAACCATATTCTTCTGGGCAATATAAAGACTTAAATGTAAATTTTCAATATCATACGATATCCTAAAACTAAATAACCTTAAAATAATGCATATAAACGAATTAAGTTGTCAAGTGTTTGTTTTGGGGTGGGGGAGAGGGATAGAAATTACGTACGAGGAGGAGCATGCAGTAGAAATGGCAACAGCGGCGAGTAGGAGGCTGAAGGAAGCAGTGAGTCAGCCAGCGACGAAAAAAATGTAGGGGACTCCCAAGGCTCCCGTGCCCAATATACTGACCAAGATGTTCCCTACGGTTTGAGAGACCGGCTCCTCTTCCACCGCCACTGCGACGGCGGTGCCCTTCCACCAGTGGAACCCTAATCATCATCGTCGCCCATTCCTTCCATTCTCTATTCTTCTCTAAAGCAAATGAAAATGAGGCTTCGACTTCTTATGAATCAATTAATTTGATTAATAGAATGAGAGAAAGAGAGAGTGCATGAATAAGTAAATATCCATTTCCATCAGGACGTGTGATACGCTGGGCCATGTTATCTACACTGCAACAACCACCCAAAACCCAATTAATTAATTTGCAAAGCAAAAGTTGGAAATTATTTTTGGATGAATCAAATTTTGGGTTTCTTCATTCTTGTTGCGCTAGACTGGCAAGGTACGCACGAGGGGATGTTGGAGATTTTTTTTTAGACAATTGTTGGAGATAATACGGTATTAAATTAAGAAGGAAATTTGGATGAGATAATATAGCTATATCATACTCAATTAAATAATAGAAATTAATTTTTTTTTAAATTAACTTTTAAGATAAGTTTTATTATATTCAAGTGAAGAATAAATTTTGGATTATATATATATATATATATATATAGATATATATATATATATATATTATATATATATATATATATATCTTCCAAAAATTTTGAGGAAGAATTGAAGAATGGTATAGAGGAGGAAAAGTTTTGAAAAACTAGATTGGGGGGATGGAGGCCAACTCTCATGGCACATTGGAGGTAGGGTTGTACACAATTAAGTCAAACCGACCAAACGAACCAAGCCAAACCGAACCGACCGATTTTAATCGAACCGATGGTTCGGTTGGTTTGGTTCGACTTCAATTTTTTTAAAATCGACCGGTTCGGTTCGTTCACGGTTTGGTTATGCCAAAAATCATCTAAACCGAAACGAGCCAAATCCTTGTTAAATAATAAGCGTTGGGTATGGGTTGTATTAGACCGATTTGGTTCATTTATTCATTCAACAACAATGAACAGACATCACAGCCATTTATCCAGTTGAAAGAGCTCTCTCTCTCTCTCTCTCCTCTTCCTCCTCTCTCTCTCTCTCTCTCCCTCTCTCTCTCTCTAGTCTCAAAGAGGAGTGCTGGCGGCTCATATTCTTTTATAACCCTAGAAAGACTCCTCTCTCTCTCGTCTCCTCTCTCTCT
>JANAVB010015729.1:0-25055 GCA_029216955.1 Iris pallida
AATAAATAAAAAAAAAATTGAGAACAGGAGTTACAAGCTCCCCACCTCCAACTTTTCTCCTCCCTTCCCGAGCTCCACAACCACCACCCTCTCCTTGGCTCAGCCCCATGACCGAGCACATCCCGAGCTCCTCCTCCACCCAAACTCTCTCCCTCCTCCTCCCTA
The DNA here is from genome assembly GCA_029216955.1 of Iris pallida. Lineage (NCBI taxonomy): Eukaryota > Viridiplantae > Streptophyta > Magnoliopsida > Asparagales > Iridaceae > Iris > Iris pallida. The sequence continues at coordinate 166 of JANAVB010015729.1, forward strand.
GGCCGAGCACCACCACCATCAACCACCACTACCGCAAGCACCGCGTGCCACCACCACTTCTTCATCTCCTCCTCCTCGCGCTACTACTCCGCCGCCGCCGTGGCCATGGCCAACCATCCCCGCCGCTGTGCCACCACTGCCATGGTAGCACACAGCAGGAGCTGCGATAGAACGCAGCAGCATCAGCGCATAGCAGCGGCAACAGCGCAGCCGCACGCGCGCCCAGCCGCGCCGCGCTCCGCCGTCGCCATCGCCGACGAGCCCCCCCGGGTTGAGCGTGGGCCAAGCGCACCTTTTTGTGGTGGCCACCATCCTCCGGATGCGTCGTCTAGGCGATTCATGCATTTCGCACAAAATCCCGTCGGCGCCGAGCTCGAAAACGAACTCAGAATCGCGTCTCGAACCAGCAATTTCGTACGCATTTATGAAAAATTAGAATGTTGGATCGATGAACCTCTTGCTCCGTTACAATCTCTGTATATACCCTTCACTTCCCTCAAATTTTATCTATTAATTTCTTCGTTTGATAGATCAAAACTGGCCACCAAGTTGACCGTTTAAATTGTGTATATTTTGGACAGTTTTGCGGAGCCAACTTCGCGGACTCGTAACTCCGACATCGCAGCTCCGTTTGGTGCACCACCAATTCCTGTGCGTAGCTGGTATAACCCTCTTCCTGTCCCTTAAGTTTCGTTTTATTGTGAGCACGTTTGGTTGGTTGAATTCGACGCCAAAGTTGGCCGTCCGAATTCGTAATTTTTAAGTTGTAAAATCCTAATTTTGAAACTGGGACTTCGGATTCAATTTCTGACACCACAGTAGACTTGTGGCATCATTCTGGCACATTTTTACATAAAGTTTGTTAAATTTGGAGGACGTGGGCCATGACACATATTTTGGTACAAAGTGGACCCCATAGTTCGGATCAACGGAACTTTTTGACGTCGGCTCATCGGAATCCAATTCTGGATATACCGTTGAGTTCGTATCATAATTTTGGACTCGTTGACATATAATTTGCTAGGTTTTAGTGGACGTTGGTTCCGACACGTATTTCGGTGCAAGTCGGATACCAATATCCGGGTCAACGGGTCATTTTGAGATCGGCTCATCAGAATCCCATTCTGGACATACCATTGAGTTCGTATCGTCATTCTGGACTCGTTAACATATAATTTGCTGAGTTTTGAGGACGTTGGCTCTGACATGCTTTTTTCGTGTAAATCATATTCTAATATCCGGGTCAACGGACCAATTTGAGATCGGGTCAACGGAATCCAATTTTGGATATACCGTGAGTTCGTACGTCATTCTGGATTCGTGGACACATAATTTTTTAGGTTTAGTGCACTTTTATTTTGACACATTTTTCGGTAGAAAGTGGGTCCGACACGGACACCATTTTGATCCGAAATTACCTTTTTGCCCCTGTGTCCAAATTGGACTTATGGATAGGCTATCATAGCTAATTTGACCATTCTGGACATGTTGGTGATGGTTATTTCACCATCCGAGAACATCTGTAGGTTTTACCCTATTATTATAATCTTTCTCCTTTTGTTGTATTTTGAGATCCATCGATTCCAGTGATTTCACAACCACTGAAATTGAATGTGTTGACCCTGTAGATGTTTATAGAGACTAGCCTTGAGCCTATTTGAGCATGGTTGACTGCTTTGACTGAACATCAAAGTAGAGTCAACATTTGACCTAGTTTAACCTAGAGTTAACCAGTTGACCAAAAGTCAACTGTAAGTCAACCTTTGACCCAGTTTGACCTAGTTTGACTTGGTTTGACTTTCTGTGACCTAGTTTGACCTAGTGTGAATCAGTGTGACCTAGTTTGACTTAGTTGACTGAGTCTGACCTAGATTACGTAGCTTATACTATAGAATCAAGCCTAACACTGTTGAACCCTAATTAGCTATTATATATATATATATATCTTATCTTTAGGTCCGTGGCATCACTCTGAGCATCGACCCCATTTGACAGCTCATGACCGCAGGCGAGTATATTCTCTGATAGTAGTTCCTTGTCTTGATATTTTCTGTATCCGATTCAGTTATAGTGTTTTACTTGAATCTCGTCACGATGGTACATAAACTAGTATATACCAAATTTCTGTCATGAGATGTCATTCTTGGATTTTCTTGGAATGCTGGTACTTGCTCGATCTTGTTCTCGTACTTGTATTGACACCTATTCCTGAGAAGGAGTAGCCACCTTCTTAGGGAATCTCGTGGCATGACGTGCTATGTCCAGATCTGTATACTATTCGGGGAATGGAGAATTTTATAGATAGTGTGATTAATGCCCATCTTGAGTTACTACTTGTATCATAGCTATACCCTCACCTCACGATAGGTATAGCCTGACCTGTGCTACTACTTGCTCTATAGTTTGCCATTCCGGTCGGGCCGAGTCCACGTACTTGTAGCCGATCGGCTGGAAGCCTGATCTTGACCCATACCGATCACATTATGCTATAATATTCGAGGCACATTTTACATTTATTACATCAGTTACATATTACAGTTCAGCTTACTTTCCTTGCATGATTCACCTTGACATGATTTCCAGTTTATATATCCTGTTTTACTTACAGTCTTGATATATCATCTTGTATTCCATTATGATTATCTCTTACAGCATTTGTCAATACTATGAAACTGTTGTTAGTTTATGTACTCGTTTCCATCATGACTGGATACGTTGATAATATTTTAGGAGTTGTTATACCATTATTGGACTTCAGGATGTTGCTAGCTGAGGTGGATCTCATTATTCTTCTATGTGAGTTGCCTGGTAGTTATCCTTAGTTTGTCTTGTTTTTTCTTCTTTATTTTCCTGTCTTATGATTCCTTCTAGTAGTTTTGATTGTTCTTATGTCTTAGTTATCTTTCCTGTCTTATCTTCTTTAGATGTTGGGTTGTGATCGAGTACATTTGTCGTTCATGGACCTTCAAGATGTAGTATATATTTATTGGGTACTAGACAACGTTCTACTGCCGATACTACGGCGTAGGCTGGGCGTGGCCCACGTATTTGTATCTGTATATCTGGGTGCGGGTCGTGACATGTTTTTAGTGATGGCCCATGCAGGTCAGTCTTTGCAATTAATACAAAGTCATGGTAGTACTTGTGCTTTTCTGTACTACTGCGAGCCTGTCCTAGGATTAAGGTTGAGTCATGGAATATTTTAAGAATTTGGTACTCAGTCACATATTAGAAACTCTTGGTAGATTCCAGGGATGACCCCTGGAATCTTATTTCGAACTTTTTAAAACTTTTTCCATTTGTTTCTGTCCGTCCTAATTTCTGAAACATCTGTCCGTTACCAACTTTATTCTTTCTTGGAATGAGTTTGTGGACCCCAGAGAGAAGGTATAAGTTGAACTTATATATCTTCTAGGTTGAGACAAGAATATGATTCGCCAGTCTCATATCAGGTTGAGATTGTTTTAGATTATATTCCAATGATTTCCTTTTATCTTGACCTAGATAGTACCTTTGGACATCTCCTAAGAATTTTCTTCTAAACCCTATCTCGGAATCTGTTTCTGCTAGTTTCCATTTACTTATCTTTGATTCGTTGTTGAATTTTAAATCTTGATGTTCGTTCATTGTTGAATTCAATTTTGATTTTATTTGAGATAAGTTTTTAAGGATTGAGTTAAGATATCCTGATAAACATATTTGATGGAGACGATGGGAACGGTAAATGTCTACTTTATTCATGGGGTTTAGAATTTATCGCATCCATATTAGCTAGCATGACAGGGACATGGAGCCTGATTTTGGATATACTATCCTAGTTATGGAATTTAGATTCTCTTGCAGCCATACCGGTTGGCGTGGTAAGGAATCTAGATAGCATCATTATAGGGTGTATACCTTAGTTATGGACTATATCGTTTATTGCAGCTATGCTTACTGGCATGGCGTAAATTCTGGCAGCATGATTTGGATAGACGTGTATGGTTATCAGGTCGTATCTTAAGTTGATTCACTTCTTTTTGACCAAATGATGAGGATAATTCGTACCCTTATTTTTCGACTTATCATTTATTTCTTTTCTCATCGTATGGTGATTTTCTCATCTTGCCATCATTTCCTTTGACTTGTTTAGCTATGTCTTGATTACACAAATCACCTATCTCATATCTACATCTGTCATCTACACTTGAAAACTCTGAAATTTTAAAATTTTTATATCTTAATTGTTTCTTAAATTTTGATATTGTTAAGATTTTGATTCCCTTCTGTCCATGACCAATCAATTTTGGTCGTCTTGTTTATCGTGCCAAAGAGTCTTGGTTGCTGACTAGACTCTAGATGACTTCAAATTCCTTTATGACTTGGATTTTCATCCTGGGATGCTCGTGCCCAGCCTTCGTTGATCTTATTCTCCATCTTGCCCAAATTCTGATTTACTCAAAAGTTGATCAACTTAGATCGTGTTGAGACAAATTTCTTTATCATGGTTGTATTTCAATACTATTAACCCTCGTGCATTGCCTTCTGATTTTGATCATGTTTGGATTTTGAATACTCGTGCCTGAACTCTTTTCGACCTTGATTTAATTTTCTGATTATATCTGAACTCATTGTGCTTAGTCGTACCCAGATGACCTGGCGTGACTAAGCTGACTTGAATCATTTGATCGTGATTTTAATGATCATAATTATAGATTTTATCTTGCCTCAAACTCGTGCCTAATTTTTTTGACTTTCAATCACGACTAACTAGTGTGACTACGAAATTAGTCGTGTTAGAATTAAACATGTTTGACTTTCTACCGTGCCTAATTGACTTGGGTTCCTTCCTAAATTATGCTTTTAGGACATTGATTTCGAATTCATGATTTTATCGGCATTCACAACTGAACTTGGACCTTGATCGTGCTTATGTGACCTATAATCTGATTTCTATCAAATCTAACTCTCAATCGTGCTATACTCAAAATTTTCTCTCCATTTGCTTCTCTTAGCCTTGTTTTAGATCATGACTATTCGACTTTGATTTTCATGATCTTGATAATCTTAATCCTCAAATCGTGCTAAAATCTTTAACCCTAATCGACTGTGTCAAAATAGACCCCCTTCGTACTTAAATTTTGATTCTCGAGTCACTCGTGGTCAGGTTTCATTCTTGATCATGACTAGGGTTGCGATTTTCGTCGCTCTACTCTACTTCGTGCCTAAGTGGTTAATCATTCCAAAATTCTTGAACGCGTCTGGGTCTTGATTTCACTTATGACCAGGTGGTTAAATTCTTGATCAATGTTTGTGCTAAGTATTGTTTATTCTGAACAATGCCTAATCACATCATTTTGAACTTGATCATGCCGATCTACCCAAAAATCTTATTTCTTCGACCTGGATCATATTTATCGATGTTTTGACCTGATTCTGACTTGTTCGTAATCGAACGATTCTTGATTTTCTAGTCGCGGCTTCATGCTTACCTACAAAGCTGTGACTATAAATCCCAATCATGCCAAACCTTATTTTGGTCATGGTTAGCTTTCATCTTGATCGGGCCTGTGCGACTTTCGGGTTGATTTCCATCAACCTAAGTCCTACAGATCATCCCGTACTTGAACTTCATTTATATCTTTGATTCTCCTAATCATCTCTAAAATCGTGCCCCAATGACTTGATTTATTCTGAAATCATGCACATATGATTTTGTTCATATCATGATTCTATCGTGCCAAAATCCATCATCATGCTTAAACAAATTTTGAATTGATCATCTTGATCGTGCAAAACTCGTCATTCTTGGATCGTGCCTAAAATATTACCTAAATCTTCTATCATGTTTTAACCCCACTACCAATCTTTAATTTCGAGGACGAAATTTTTATAAGGTGGGTAGGATGTAAGCCCCCTGAATTTCCTGGATTTATTTTTGAGTTTTCTAAATGAATTATTTTCGATAATTCATTTTGATTTAATTAATTTTGATTATTAAATGCTCTTTACCGTGACATGGATTTCTAGAGCATCAGGGATGCCAGTCTCTGGAAACTTTCTTCTTGAAGTTTTTAGTAGACGAGATTATCTTCATGTTGATATATCGTGTCCCACTCGAACTTGTTCCCTTGTACTCCATTTGCTTCGTGCAACTTTCGGGTCAACATGAAGATAATCTCGTTGTAGAAGCATGGAAAATAATAAAGAAAGAGCCATGCGAACAGGAAACCCCATGCGGTTCAGAAAGCCCATGCGGCTCAGAGGACCCATGCGGCTCAAATGCGTCTATACGGCTCTGTGATCTCCATGCGGCTCAGAGAGGTGCCACGTAGCATACAAACAACTCTTCCCTTACTGTATTAATTGCCTTGACGGCTGACAGCTCTGACAAGACGAAAGCCCTGACACAAAGATATAATTATGACTCTGTCATAATGACAGACTCCTGGGGAAATGAAGGAGATCTATGACATAATCCCCCGAGATCCAGAAAATGCCACGCGACCTAGGCACGTGGACAGTCATATGTGGCTAGAGCGGAGACCCCCCATACGGCTCAGGCCGAAGTTGTCCTATACGGCCCAGATCGAAACAGCCCTATGCGGCTCAATCAGACACTCCCCCCATGCGGCTCACGAGGATCATCTCCATGCGTCTGACGAAGGGGTTACCCGTTATGCGGCCACCTACGTCCATGCCGTCCAGATTATCATGTGATTCGAAGGTTCGGGGGCCACTCCCCAACAGCCTTGACACGTGGCCGGGTTTATGCGGCTCAATCCTCATGCGGCTCAGATCCTTCAGTAGCTCCCAGGACACGTGTCATAAAGCCAATCAATTTCCCAGATTTACTGCAATCAAAGATTGGGTCAAATCCCAATAATCTGGGACACGTGGCAGGAGAATGAATTAAACTTATTCATTCAGATGCGCAGACATCAGCAGATCATCATAAGGGAGATTTATTCCAATCAGCATTAATTACTGAGAGGATTTGGCACAATCTACATTAATGGCCCAGATTCATTACACTCAAAACTAATGGCCCAGATTGATCAATCAACAGGCCGCCGCCACTTTAAGGGACAATCATTGTAAACCCTAATGGTAGCATTCCCTTCTTATAAATAGCAAGGTGCCATTCCCTTGCGAAGAGGACCCATTTTTGAGATCAGAGAGCACCAGAATACTTGGAGAGAAAAAGCAGAGAGAGAGCAAAGAGAGCATTCCTTCAATGCCGAACAATCTTCTGGAGCCAAGGCTGCATACCGATCGTCCAAGGAGTAAGGCAGAGCGGCCGTCGCTTTTCCGAGCCTCTATCGTCACCCCCCAGAATCTAAAATAAACAATTGTACTTAGACTGTTGTACCTAGGTTTTCGTACCTAGGCTTTCTTTGTATAAGCGAGTTTGTAACGTGAAGTCAAAGTCCAGTCGTCCGATAATTTTTCTGCTCTTTTATATTTCATGGCAAATACGATGGCGACTCTGCAGGGGAAAAACTTCTCCACGGCTGAGGAGTTGGTGACGCAATCGGATGCAGCCGAACTTGGCTCCACGCAACAGAAGATGGTCGTCCGCTTCGACAGACAGGCGTTTGAAGAAATGCTCTCTGAAGGAAGTACTAGCCCGGTCCAGAAGCGAACTCGCACAAAGAAAGCTCGCTACGAGTGGAGGCCAAAATCATTTGCTCCTCCACAAGCTCTGGACGGGGTACTCTCGGCTACCCAAGACGGCGAAGGCGACACTCATACGGCTCCACTTCGAGCCGTAGAGCACTCTGCTGTCCCTAAGTCCGGCAGAGGAAAGCACTACGATGCTGGACTTGCAGGGACAAAGAGCGACTCTATGCGCCCCAAGAAGAAGCCGAGCACTCCTGTGGCCAAATCTGCCAACCACATGCAGGAGGCTCATGCGAATGAATCTACCAGCCGCATGAAGAAAGTCTATGCGGCCAGATCATCCAGCCGCATGAAGAAAACTCATGCGGCTGAGACCCCCAACCGCATGAAGAAAGCCTATGCGGCTACGTCTGCCAGCCGCATGAAGATTGTTGAGGACGACAACATGACGCCTACCCCACGCGGCTCAGTCTTCGACCGCCTGTCTTATGGTCCTGATCTCTTGTGCTCCCAAGAAGAAATGTCTGACTCTCTCCAGCATCACCTAGACTCTTCCTACTATGTACCTTTACGCACTAGAGCGAAGAAGTCTAGGGCAGCACGAGCTTGGCACGCTCGGTCCGCTGATCCTATCTCTGATCATCTGAGCGTCCCCATACCGTTATGCGGGCCTCAAATGGGAAGTTGTACAGAACCACTCGAGTCCAGCCCCCGGCGGCAATCGGACAGAGAGGTTCGCAAAAGTCTTCCAAAATTCAGGGAGCAAACATGGTCGATCCAGACCCGTCTGACTTGCGTGAGGCCATCTTCCACAAACGCAAGGAAAGAGAAAATGCATCGGGGTACAAAGAGTCCTCCCACGGACGCCACTGCACCCAAGTCATTGTTAACTGCTGCTGCAATGATGCGACGGTACTAGAAGATCGGCAGTCCGTCTTTCAAAGACTGCAACAGCCGTCTTCAGAAGACGAGGCACTTCCCGTCGTCTCCTGCAACTCTGCTCAGAAAGTCCCCACTGATGGAAGAAGGAAGAAGATAAATGTTCCCAACTCAAAGATTTTAACCACTTCGACTAAAAGACTGTCGTCTAAACGGGTGCCCACCACCGGAGTTTTCCAAGGCACCCGCTCTAAGACGAAATCTGCTACAGTGGGAGATTTGTCGTCCACAACGCAGGGGGGTGCTGGGACTGGGGGTAGCACTCCTCCGAACCTCCACAACAATCCGATGTTCCAAGAAGACGAGCCAGGGAAGACAACTCTCCCATCAGATGCAGCAAACCCCGACGTCCCCGAGGACGTCCACAACTCCCAAGACGAGGCAAACTCGGAGACTTGGGGTTCTGTTCCTTTCGAGTCTGAACCAGAGGAGAACATTCCCACATACCCCGACGACTTTTCACTACATGGGTATGATTCGGAGGATGCTTCCTACACCGCTCCGTCCATCTCTCCTCATGTGAAGATGGTATTCATGACAGACAGCAGCCAAGGTGGTTCCAGCGATCGCCAATGCATCGACACTCTCGAAGCCATATTGCTTGCCTTGGTCAAGTCTGTGGACGAGATCAAAGCGGCCCTTCTAACTATGCAAGGAGGGACGTCTGGCCAAACAAGCACGGGACCTGCGGTCAATGCGAACTCGAATTCGACGACACCGAACCCGGGCAACGATCCTCCTGAAACAACGACCCCCACCGCCGTGGACGAAGCCCGCAAAGCGAGAACAGATGTCCAAGAGCTCCGAGCCATGTTTCACGCTCGAGAAAATTCTCAAGACCTCAGAATACGGCAACCATACCCTGCTGCATGGAGGGATGTCCCCTTCCCGCCAAGATATAAGACGTTCAATATCAATCCTTATGATGGCAAGACCTCAGCAAGTCGGTACATTACTTACTTCGAGGTTACCACCGACCATCTGCCCCATGACGATGCCATTCTCACACGATTATTCATCGGGGCATTGGAAGGGGTCGCCTTCGATTGTTATCGCAACCTGCCAGACAACTGCATCAACTCCTTCGCCGGCTTCAAGTGCATGTTCTTGGAAAGATTCTACAAAGTAGGGCAGGACATCACAATGTCCACCCTCATGGACGTCGTCTAAGGGAAGAAAGAGCTGACAAGAAACTATATCGAGCGGTTTCGCCAAACCGCAACGAAGGTGCCATATGGAAATCCCGATTCCTCCTTGATCGAAATTTGCCAAAAGAGATTTCTCCCAACAATCAGTCTCTGGATGGGCAAAAGTCGATTCAAGGACTGGAAGACGTTCATCATCAGCGCCCCAAGCGCCGAAGAACGATTTAAGAAGGCTCGCCAATTGGGACTGCACATCTCGGACGGAAAGAACAAGGGCAAGCATCCTAACAACGATAATGGGGTTAGCCCCTCCAACAATCGAGACAGCTGGGGTAAGCAGGCTATGGTGGCCGACACAGTACAGAAACCTGAGCCAAAGCCGGCAGACAAACAATGGCCGCAAATTACTTACTTCTTCGAAGACGGTCACGTCAAGCCCATCTTTGACATGCTCATACAAGGAGACAGAATTCAGCTTCCTTCACCAAGACGGGAACCGCGACAGGCAGACATGGAGAACCGAAAGTACTGCCATTACTACCGCTACGTCCACCATGCCACACACGACAGCTACCAACTAAAACGGTACATCCAAAATCTCATCGATTCGAACGCTCTGGCCATCGATTTCGAAGAGGTAACAGTCGCAGCCAATATGGTGTCAGTACAATTTGGCAGCTTCCCTCCGACGGAAACTCAAGACGGCATGGTCCCCATCCCTCTGGCGACAATGGAGATTGCTAATCTTCCACCTCCCTGAGATCAGGCTGCGGGTCTAGTACCCCTTACCACATCATGAGGGAAGGTCATGTGGGTCCATCCAGACTTGGTATCAGAAGTGACTCAGCCCACAACATCTTCTATTTGCAAGAAGAAGAGTAGAAAAGTCAGGTCCTGCCGCACAATCTCGGCAGATATCGAAGAAGCTACAGCCGTAGACACGCGGTCTGGAGCACAATCCCAATATGTGGCTGACAACCCGGCTGAAAATCATCAGCCCGCTACAATTGATGCTCCGGGATCAGCTCAGCCTCCGACGACCGACAAGCCTAGGCCGAGGGAGACTCGTATTGACAAATCCCTCCGAAAAGAAGCATCACAAGGGCTGGAGAAGCCCTACAACTTCGACATCTTAGCGCAATTGGCCAACACACCAGCCAAATTGTCATTATACGAGCTTCTGAGACTCTCCAAGGATGTTCATGTAGCTTTGAGCGATGCACTCCAAAATGCCGACGCATACCTGGCTCAGGTCAACCTCACGGGAGAAAAATCGCCTGCAGATCTCCAAGACAACGCCTGCACGGGAGCGATGCCCAACATTGTCTTAACTCTGCAGGACATGCTCATCAAAACCAACCTGCATGATCGCCCGCTATACTATACTGGATACATCGGCGACATAAAGGTGGATCGGATGCACATTGATCCTGGCTCTTCCGTAAGCATTATCCCGAAGGGTCTGCTACATCATCTCTGCATCCCAATGCATCGTCTAACGCCTACAAGTATCGCCATCAGCGATTTCAATTCAGGCAGAAGCTACCCAATTGGGAGATTCGTCTGAAGTATCAGATTGACGATCTCCAATCAGAAGTCACCTACTACGTTATAGATGCAGACACTTCTTACAACATCTTCTTGGGATGCCCTTAGATACACGATTATATGATCGTACCTTCTACGCTGCACTAGTACTTCAAATATTTCGACAAACATGGCTTTGTGAGGACAGAATTTGCTGATATCGATCCCTTCAAAGGGGTCGAATCCTATTACTCGGACTCCTGTCTATACGAAAAGTCGAAGAGGCACCTTGATGAAGGAGATGTGCAAGCTCGTACCGAGACAGCCACAGGATCAGAAGAACCTCTGACGATCCACCTCCAAGCTCGCAAACCTGGCAAGTCTGTACCCCTTACCGCCACTCTGCGTAAGGACGCAATCAGCCTCTCGGCACAAGAAGAGCAAATGATAATGCGGCTGCCAAGGTCCGGTCAAACACCAAGACCCTCAACGGAGCCATTGACAATCAAGCTGCCGAGAGTCGGCCAACCGCAGACGTAGAAGCTCAATCCCTCCGACAAGCCAATGACGATACGCCTTCCCAAGAAGGGTCGTCTCTCCGATGCAAGGCCTGGAACTTCTAGCGAACCAACCACTCCCCGCCCAGCATCAAGCACCAGACTGGGGGTCGCTAGTTTGCCAACAACTCCACGCTCTGCTCCACCAGCTGAACCTCTGACGATCAAGCTGCCCAGGTCATCCTCTCAGTCTTTGTTTATATAGGGGGTAGTCGAAGAGGAACCAGAGTTAGCCAAGTATGTGGCTGTCCACACTGATGTTCCCTCTGTAGATGATGTAATCCCCCTAGAAAGGATACCTTACTTCATCAATAAAGGGCTATCTTTGAACTACCTCGAGCTTAATAAGCTTTGTACAATGTATGCTATGGAACACGGTATAGGCACTCACCTACACACACAGGTGACGAATGTGTACTCCGCAATCCAGCTTACTCCAGTGGAAGACGCTTACCGCATAATTGAGGGAGGGGACCATCCGATCATCTTCGGCCGAAAGGACGACCCGCATCCCTTCACCATAGAAGAAGTCGACCTTGGGCCAGATGCCGGGAGACTGCCTCTGTATCTTTATAGCCCCCAATCCAAATATCTCATGCAAAAACAGGGATATGATCTGGAGACGACGCCAGGCTTGAACTACGGTACTGGACGACGATTACCTTTGAAGCCACCGGTCCCGACAGGCAAACCACGGGACTACTATAGAAAGACTCGATGTGGATTAGGGTATGTACACCCACGACGACCCCTGAGAGTTCAGATGAAGAATGTGACTGGCATTCACGTTCAACCGGGTCACCAACTTTTGACTCAGATACCAGCATCGAAGATGTATTCAGACAAGTCTTGTCAGTCAACATGGTATTCGTCGACGCTTATGAAGAAGATGAAGACATCCCTGAAATCCTCGAGCTAGAGCCGTGGGCCCAACAGCTGGATGCACAATGGGAAAAGCGGTTCGAACAGAGAGAACCTCCTACTGAAGATGAGGTCATACAAGTGGATCTCGGTAGCGAATCTTCTCCAAAACCGATTTTTGTCAGTAAAAGCCTAACAGACGAAGAGCGAGAATCGCTGCTGGAACTTGTCAAAGAATATATTGACGTGTTCGCTTGGAGCTATGAAGACATGCCAGGGTTAAATCCCGATATTGCTTTTCATAAACACAACATTCGGTTGGACGCAAAGCCAGTCAAGCAATAACAGCGACGCTTTTGCCCAGGCATCATAGATGCGATCGAAGCCGAAGTCAACAAGTTGATAGCCAGCGGCTTCATTCGTGAGGAACAACATCTGAATTGGGTCGCCAACATAGTACCAGTCCTCAAGAAGAATGGAAAGATTCGAATCTGTATCGACTTCCGTAATCTGAACGAGACATGCCCCAAAGATGAATTCCCCCTCCCTATCACGGACATCATGATTGACAATACCTGCGACTTCGAACGTATGTCATTCATGGATGGCTTCTCGGGGTACAACCAAATCAAGATGTCTCCTAACGACAAAAAGCATACGTCATTCCGAATACCGATTGGCACATACTGCTACACAGTCATGCCTTTCGGTTTGAAGAATGTCGGCGCCACATATCAAAGAGCCATGAGCATCATCTTCAGAGACTACTTACGCAAGACGGTAGAGTGCTATGTTGATGACATTGCCGTCAAGAGTCGCTGTAAAGGAGACCATCTGCAGGATCTGAGGATGGTATTCGACCTGATGCGAGCGCACAATTTGAAAATAAACCCTACGAAGTCCTTTCTGGGCGTATCCAGCAAAAAGTTCTTGGATTTCATCATCATCGCCCAGGCTATCCATGTAGACCCTGAGAAGACAAAGGCAATCATGGAGATGGGTCCCCCGAGAAATCTTCGCGAACTCAGAGGCCTTCAAGGGAGGCTAGCTTACATCAGGAGGTTCATTTCTAACCTCTCCGGGCGATGTCGACCATTCACCCACCTCATGAAAAAAGGCGTCTCGTTCATATGGGACAAAGAATGTCAGCGGGCCTTCGACAGCATCAAAGAATATTTGTCGAACCCTCCAGTCCTGGTGGCCCCGGTTGCTGGAAAACCATTCCTGCTCTACGTACGAGCAATGGAGCATTCCCTCGGAGCCCTGCTGGCATAAAACAATGATGCAGGCCATGAGCAAGCCATATATTACCTCAGTCGAATAATGATTAGGCCAGAGCACCGATACACCGCTGTGGAGAAGGAGTGCCTTGCCCTGGTGTTCGCCATTCAGAAGACGCGACACTATGTCCCTGGACAAATAATACATGTGATCTCACGAGTCAACCCTCTCAGGGTCCTCATGACTAAACCAGGGGCACTCAGCTCTCGCCTCGCTACATGGGCAATATTGCTGTCCCCTTATCATATGATCTTCGTCCCGTAAAAGGCTGTCAAAGGTCAAGCCCTGGCAGACTTTCTGGCAGCCCACCCGGGCTCGGAGTCATCCAGAATATATAAAGAAATCCCAGATGAGGTTGCCGACTCGTATGCAACCTCTCACGATGATATATGGCAAATGTTCTTCGACGGTACTTCGAGAATCGGATCCAAGGGCAACATCGTCATCAGAGTCGGGGTGATACTGGTGTCCCCTTCCGGATTGGTGATTAACCGCGCTTATTCTCTCACAGAACCCTGCTTTAACAATATGGCTGAATACAACGTATTGGTCATTGGCCTCCAACTTACAAGGGAGCTGGAGGTAGAATATCTGGAAGCATACAGCAATTCTCAGTTAATTGTCAACCAGATCCGGGGCTCATACGAAGTCCGCCATGAAGACATGATCCCCTATCACCAAATAGCGATCGACATCATCTCGTCGTTCGAGGGGTTCTTCATCGAGCATGTTTCTAGACTCTGAAACATCGAAGCCGATGCCTTAGCAGGTCTGGCCACTTTCCTAGCAGTGCCAAATCATACTCATCAATCGGTGGACATGATAGGCCACGAACTGGTCTACCCCAAGAACAACGTTCAATTCGTGGTGAGTTACTCCGCTCAGACGATCGATGACATCCCAGATTGGAGACAACTATTCATTGACTTCGTCATCTACGACATCCTGCCCGAGAACCCAAAGGAAGCCACCTCCATCAGACGACGTTCTCTCAGATTCTTCTACGATACAGAGATGAAAATACAGTATCGTCGATCCTATGATGGATTATTACTTCGGTGTCTGTCAAACGCAGAAGCCAAAGAAGCCGTACGAGAAGCTCATGACGGTGTCTGCGGGGCCCATCAGCCTGGTCCTAAATTGCAAGACCGTCTTCGCCGAATAGGCTACTACTGGCCCACGATGGTAGAAGATGCGATAGACTATGCAAGAAAGTGCAAAGCCTGCCAAGTCCATACGGACTTCATCTACCAACCATTCGAGTTTCTACATCCGACAGTGGCGTTCTGGCCATTTGAAGCATAGAGAATGGATATCATCGGTCCGATTACTCTACCTTCCTCCCGAGGACATCGCTTCATACTTGCAATCACAGATTACTTCTCCAAATGGGCGGAAGTTGTCCCGCTTGCAGAAGTAAAGACTTCAAACGTGATCAGCTTTCTTAAGTATCACGTCATCTATCGCTTTGGACTGCCCCGAAGGATCATCCATAATAATGGTCCGCAGTTTGCAAGCCACGCCTTCTATCGGTTCTGCGATAAGCACCGCATCCAGAATATTGCTTCGACACCATACAATCTAGCAACAAATGGGTTGGCAGAAGCATTCAACAAAACCATCATCAAGTTACTCAAGAAGTTCGTATCGTCCAACAAACGCGATTGGAATGAGAAGCTTGGTGAATGCTTATGGGCGTACCGTACCACGGTCCGAACAGCCACAGGGAACACACCATTCTCCCTGGTGTACGGGAGTGAGGCAGTTCTCCCATTAGAGACTCAAATACCCTCACTCTGCATCGCCCTCACTTATCAATTGACGACGGATGATAACTACTGATGTCGACTACAAGAGTTAAAGGCCTTAGACGAAAAGTGCCTCCTGGCTCAGCAAAGAGTCGAGCTATACCAAGCACGCATCTCCGGAGCCTTCAATAAGATGGATAAAATCAGAAAATTCCAAGTAGGCGATCTCGTTCTGGCAGTCCGGAGGCCGATGGTCATGACTCACAAGACCGCCGGCAAGTTCCAGCCAAAATGGGAAGGTCCATTTATCATCGAGGCTGTATTCTCCAACGGTGCTTACCGCCTCGCCAAGCAAAACGGAGACTTGCTCATGTTGCCCGTCAATGGCAAGTTCCTGAAGAAATATTATGTCTAAACGATACATTCAAGATTATCGAGTCACGTACCCGCTGGTGTCGCTGAACTCACATCCACAACTTTCCAGATTATCGAGTTACGTACCCGCTGGTGCCGCTGAACTAACATCCACAATATTCCAGAGTATCGAGTCATGTACCCGCTGGTGCCGCTGAACTCACACCTTCAAATTCCAAAATTATCGAGTCATGTACCCGCTGGTGCCTCTGAACTCACATTTCGGTCACTCTTTCAGATAGTAAGTCATGTATGATCATACCTCTGAACTTTCTTCCTGGAAGAGATCCTCCCTCATGATCCACTACCCGCACCTCCAGTGCACAAAAAGGGTAATCAATCCACAAATTTCCAAAACGGCCATGTCCTCATTACCTCTGAGTCGTTTCACTTCCGCCAAAAATAAATCACCCCTTTACATAGAACTTCCATGTCCTCATTACCTCTGAGTCGTTCTATGTACCCTCCTTCATTGAGCCCACTCCTGCCATGTCCTCATTACCTCTGAGTGGGAAGGCTCCGTCGAAGAAACCTTCATGCTTGCCATGTCCTCATTACCTCTGAGTAAGTATGATAATTCCCTTTCGACTTATTATCTGTACCCACAACCGGAGTACGCCAAGGATAATAGGTCCACAAATATCATCCGCTGAGTCCACTCCTGCCATGTCCTTATTACCTCTGAGTAGGAAGACTCCACGGTAAAACCTCCGTACTTACCATGTCCTCATTACCTCTGAGTATGTATGTTGGTCCTCTCTCGTCTTATTATCCGTGCCCTGAACCAGGGTACGCCAAGGGTAATAGGTCCACAAATGTCCTCTGTTGACCACGAATGTCCTCTGTTGACCATAAAAGTCCTCTGTTGACCACAAATATCATCCGTTGAGTCCACTCCTGCCATGTCCTTATTACCTTTGAGTAGGAAGACTCCACAGCAAAACCCTCGTACTTGCCATGTCCTTATAACCTCTGAGTAAGTATGTTGGTTCCCCTTCATCCTATTATCCGTATCCTAAGTCGTGGTACGCCAAGGATAATAGGCCTACAAATGTCCTTTGCTAAGTCTCTTAGTACAGGCCCACTATCCCTCATCATGCCCCGGGAGCCCAGCTGCTCTATGGCATTCTATATTCCGATACTGGGAACGTCCACAACCACCTTGTCGTGGAACTGTTCTAAGTATCCCCAGTCAAACTTGTTACCTGTACCTAAAACCAAGGTATGCCATGGGTAACAGGTCCACAAATAAGTCCCCTATGCGGGGCAAACATCACCACAATATCACAGGTACAACAAGCAATGCAAATGAAGGATAGAATAGAAAGTACTCTTTATTTGAAAGACGAAAAAAGCATTACATGTTTTAGGACCACGTCCCTCTCCAAAAAAAAGTTAAAGAAAACAGGAACAAAATAAGAAGAAAAGGCCGACTATAGCTCAGCATTACACAACTCCAGGAGCCGGTTACTCACCAAGGCAGTCCCCCGCTCAAGCCTCTGTTTAGCTCGGCGCTCGGCCTCTTGGAACAATTGCTCTGCGTCATTCAAATACATATACGCCTGCCAGTCGTTCTCTATCTTCTTCAGGGCAAGTTCTAGATTGGCAGAAGCCCTACTAAACTTGTCAGCCTCCTGGATGGCAATCCCTTTCTTAGTACAAGCAGCTTCCAGCTCGAACTCCAAGAAGGCCAGCTTTCTCTGGAGCTCGAGGATTTGCTCCCGGGTGTCGGTTACCCCGCGGGAGGCAGCTGCTTCCCGAGCCGCACAATCTTCAGTCCGACGGCTCTACTGAGCGTACAACCGAGTCAAATCCCGACGGTCCTTCAATATAGCCAGCTTGAGCGATTCCCTGGCAGCTATCACCTTCTCCATCGCGGTAACGAGGAAATTGCGCTCTTAATTTATTATCGTGGGTAAATCAGCCTCTTACAGCATGTAAAACTAGGCCACGAGACGATCAGCCTCTAACAGCTTAGGCTCCAGAAGCGCGACCAATTCCCCTCCACCAGGGAGTGTTCTAAGGATATTGATCTGGCCACCGGCGCATTGACGAGCCAGAGCAAAGGGAGTCCCCCTTTCCACAGCTGCCTCGATTCCCCTCTTCAGGTGGCGGTAGAAACTGTCGACCACGTCCTGGGACACTTCATCCAAAACCTCTATAGAGGATGGCATCAAAAGGAGGGTGGCAGGCAGTACCAAATGAGTAGCCTCAGAACTTGCCATCCCTGCCACCATGGAAACAAATTCTGTGCGGAAAGATGCATGAATGGCAGCTAGCACCTCTTCCACCGCCCGAAGAGCCTGGATGCTGGACAGGACGAAAAGGTTAACCCTCAAAACTATATTGGCAGAAGAGGGTACAGGAGGCATCGTCCCTTGCCCCGGCCGTATTGCCACTTGGGTTCCCGAACTCGACCCGGCTGGAGGCCCCTCATTATCGGTTGGAAAAGAAGGAGGCACACGTGCTTCCGTCCGATCCTCTCCGATAGAGTCCGCCCCGGCGATGACCATCACCGGCAATAAAGGGGTGGGATCTGTACGTCCAAAGTAACCATTAATCGACGTAACCCGAAGGATGGGATGATGGAGTAAACAGGCTTTCTCACAAGTTAATGTTTGACTTATCTTACCAGGGGAAGAACATGGAGGCTGTGGCTCGTTCGCAGCTGGCATAGTTTTCCCACCCGCGGCTTCCGAGCCGAAGTCAATCGGTTCCTCTGTCACAGCCATCCCTGAAAGGGAGCCAGCTAGGACAGTGTCATCCTGTTGAAGTTCAGATGTCTCAGGGACGGGCGTAGTAGAGCCCCCATCCCCCTGGGTTGAGGTCCCACCAAGGTGAGACTCCTCGGCTGCCTCCGAAAGAACCCCGACAGAAATAATAGCAATGCACACATCACTGACCAAATAGGACAAGACCGGATCGACCTCGACAATCGGGTCCTGAGAAGCAAACTCATCTGACGCCTACAAAGAGCAAAAGAAAATGATTAGGCCATAGTTTGGAAAAAAGAAGGAGACGGTAGCTGCAATTCAAATCACCTCAGAAACAGCGTCAGCATCATCAATAAATAGCCTTCGACGTCTTACCGCAGCATGCTTCATGGAGTGGGATCTGCCATCATCAGTATACGTACGCCTGCTCCATTTATGCGAAGGAGCGGGCACAGTAGGTGGTCGATCCTCCACCACCTCGTCCGAACCAGTAGGTGGCTGACCCACCACCCTTTCTTCTAACATAATAGGGGGCTGATTCCCCACTTCCTCGTCTGAAGGATGCGATGAGTCATCAGTGTCTTACTCATCATCCTCTTCGTCCACCGCAGTGGACTCTGAGTCCAGCGCAGGAACCCTGTTCGCCCCTTTCTTCCTCTTCTTGGATCCTTCTGGCTTCTCGGCCAAGCCAGTGCCAGCAATGAAGCTAGTATTCATGTCAAAGTCGACAGGAGGCTTGCTCGCTGCAACATGATAAAGGGCCGCCATATACAAAATATCCCCTGCCGTCTTAGCATCAGGGACCGAGAAGCTAGCCCGGGTATGGACCGTATTGTAATAATGCCAAGCCCGGATGCCATCGAGGACGCTGCCCTCAAAGCCCAGGCAAGCGCTAGGGCAATCAAGGAACAGCTGACTATACCTGATTTGACCGGAAAATCTACTGGGCAGATAAGGCTCCAGATATACGTTATTTCGATAACGATATACCAGGTGCACGGGGCGAATGTTGCGCAGCCAAAGAAGCATCTTCTCAGATAAGAGTTGGGGAGGATCAACGCCATAAACATGTACTCCTCTCACTTCTCTAGTGGTAAACTGAGGGAGAGAGGCAAAGAAGTTGGGCCCGTCAACTCTCGCTAATGCCCTCCGACAGGCTGGCATGGTGTCGTGCTCCCAAGGCTGATGACGGTATCAAAAAAGAAAGGCGTCATCAGCAGTAACATCTTCTTCAGTCCCTGGCATCATCAACGACCGGTAATGCATTAATAACCACCCCATGAGGTAGTGGTATGGTAGTTTTATCCATTCAAAGTCCAGCGTCGTCTCGCAAGCAATGACTTTGGACGAAAAGGTGCGGAGGTCGTGGTGTATGCTACACACCATAGCCGAAAGAAGGGCCAGTCTGACTTTGAAGATCAGCTTCACAGCTGGAAGAATGAAGTGGCGGCTGATCCTTTCAGTAGAACCCGCCTCTCTCGAGACTACGTAATTCCGTAGCCATATCATCAAGAACCCGGCCAAGAGTGCTTTGTCAGACATCTCCCGGGTACCGTTGTGGAAATAACTGAAGGAGTCAGTGCGACTCCCAAATCTGTCGCGGGTGGACCTCGACTTTTTTGCCTTCAACTTCAGGTCCTTTACCTCCGCCTGGGTTTGGGGAACCCGAGAAGAAACCCGGCCGGACGGAAGTAACCTGAAAAGATACGCGACCCAGGCCGTGGTATGGGGGGCGTTCCCTTCCGAACTATTATTCTTCTTGATAGCAGTCTGGTGATAGATGCTATGGTGGCACAGCAGTTCCCGGTACACAGCGACGAAACCCAGGAATCGTCGATCCAGATCATCGAATTCCTCGTTCGTCGGGGTGTATACTTCAAAAGCCTCGCCTCCCCACGGCAGCTTAGAAACAACGTGCATTTCATGGAGGGCAAGTCCCAACTCCCCTTCGGGCGCGAAGAAAGTCCCCGTACGCCGGTTATACAACTCCAAAAGGGCCATGAACAAAGGCTTGTTAATGGGCAATCCGTAACAGGTGCCTCGGATGGTAAAGGTCAATCTTCCGAAGGGACTCCCTGTAGTTCTTCAGGATCCATGAGGTAAGATTAGCCCATGTAGGAATAGGGTTTATCCAATTCAGCAGCGACAACCTGCCCACAGGATAAGACCCCTTGCGAGGGAGCTGATTCATAAAGGTATCAGCTCGAGTAAAAGTAAAGTTGGGACCAGTCACGTTTATAAAAGTACCAGGGAGTAGCCCCATCACGCTCTGACTAACTGAATCCTTGCCCGCACATGCTGAACCCGTACGTCTGTTATAGTGGATGTTGCCCACAAACATCCTCGGTTGGGTGGGAGTTAGGAAGCCCACCATTTTCCTGCCCAGCGGTACCATATTGAACCACGAGAGGGGAAAATGTCGCTCCATCTCGGGGATATGAATCTCCACCCTGTCTACAAAAAGTCCCAGTTCTCCGAAACATCCAGCAATCGGAAGTTCTTTATGGAAAAAGTATCTCCAAAGAGAAAAGGCGGTTTCAGATGTTCTCCATCCAGTCTCCCCGAATTCATCATGGTACAAAGGAAGTGGAAAGGCTGGTTGTTGATGACAGCCACCCTCTCCAATGGTTCATCAGCGGGAAGCTGATCTGATATATGTCGAACTAAGCCGTCGAGCCGTACGCCCACGGCAAACTGAGCTGAACCCACTAGAAGCTCTCCGGCCGGGTTAGTTGGGAGGTTCACTAGAAATGCACAAAAGAAACAGGATTAAAAGAATGGTTAAAACGAAGCCACTAAAAAGTTTCTCAAAAAGAAGTTCCTATGGTCCTATGCGGCTCGGATCGACGAAGCCTTATGCGGCCCAATTCAGTTGGGTTTCATGCGGGACGGCCTTAATAGAGCCTATACGGTTCGGGTCAACACAGCTTCATACGGCCCAACTCAGTCGGGAGTTTCGTGTGATACTGATTCGATGGCTTATGCGGTTCAGATTAAGACTTATGCGGTTCTATCTCACAGAGGAGTTTATGCAGCGGGATTCAGCAAAATTCTATACGGGCCAGTTTGTCAGGAACATATCGGCTCTGGTCAAAGGAGACATTATGCCATTCATGTCCAGAAGTAGTCTTGTGACTCAAAAGTCCTCTCTCATACGGCTCATACAGGGGGAATGCCCTATGCGGCTCAGATACGAGAGGGTCATGCGGCCTACAAATGCATGCGGCTCCATCATGATCAGGCTTGAGCCATCCAAACGATGAAGGCTTGTGCATAAATCATGCGACAGAGCCATGGGTTCTTAGGGTTCAAAGTGATCAAAGAGATCCTTACGCTTGAAAGCAGGGCGAACATCAGGATGCACTTCAGGCACGACGGCCGACGAGGAAGCCGCTTCTTGTCTTTCGCGGCGACAGAGACGGCCTTGGAAGACATAGGAGCCATTTGCTTCGACGGTCGGGAAAAAAAATAAGAAAGAAGACAGCAGATAGTTGAATGAAGGAGAGAGCAAAGGAATCCCTCCGACCAAACTCATCCGTATTTATAAACAAAAGTGAGGCGTTTTGATTCCCGTATACACGAAGACCGACACTTCAGTTATCAAGGTGAGCCGCCTAAAAAAAAGGCCAAAACTCCTGGGATCTCGCACCAAAAAGTAGCCTTTAAAACTGACAGCAAATCAACAACATTTAATGCAAATGATTACCATACATGGCAACGATGACGTGGCAGAAAGTCCATGCGGCTGAAACATCTATAAGGCTGAAACTTCCGTGCGGCCAAAACCTCATATGCAGCTAGAAAGAGCTTGCACACAGCCATGCTTCTGATTCAAAGTATTTTAATTTTGCAAATTGAAAACTTTGAAGGGGTCTTATAGAAGCATGGAAAATAATAAAGAAAGAGCCATGCGGACAGAAAACCCCATGCAGTTCAGAAAGTCCATGTGGCTCCGAGGACCCATGCGGCTCAAACGCGTCTATAGCTCTGTGATCTCCATGCGGCTCAGAGAGGTGCCACGTAGCATGCAAACAACTCTTCCCTTACTGTATTAATTGCCTTGAGGCTGACAGCTCTGACAAGACGACAGCCCTGACACAAAGATGTAATTATGACTCTGTCATAATGACAGACTCCTTGGGAAACGAAGGAGATCTCTGACATAATCTCCCAGATCCAAAAATGCCACGCGGCCTAGGCACATGGACAGTCATATGCGGCTCAAGCGGAGACCCCCATACGGCTCAGGCCGAAGTTGCCCTATGCGGCCCAGATCGAAACAGCCCTATGCGGTTCAAGCAGACGCTCCCCCATGTGGCTCACGAGGATCATCTCCATGCGGCTCACAAAGGGGTTACCCGTTATGAGGCCACCTACGTCCATGCGGTCCATATTATCATGTGATTCGAAGGTTCGGGGGCCACTCCCCAACAGCCTTGACACATGGCCGGGTTTATGCGGCTCAATCCTCATGCGGCTCAGATCCTTCAGTAGCTTCTAGGACACGTGTCATAAAGCCAATCAATTTCCCAGATTTACTATAATCAAAGATTGGGTCAAATCTCAATAATCTGGGACACGTGGCAGGAGAATAAATTAAACTTATTCATTCAGATACGCAGACATCAGCAGATCATCATAAGGGAGATTTATTCCAATCAGCATCAATTACTGATAGGATTTGGCACAATCTACATTAATGTCCCAGATTTTTACACTCAAACTAATGGCCTAGATTGATCAATCAACCCGCCGCCACTTTAAGGGACAATCATTGTAAACCCTAATGATAACATTCCCTTCTTATAAATAGCCAGGTGCCATTCCCTTGCGAAGAGGACCCTTTTTCGAGATCAGAGAGCACCAGAATACTTGGAGAGAAAAAGCAGAGAGAGAGCAAAGAGAGCATTTCTTCAACGCCGAGCAATCTTCTGGAGCCAAGGCGCATACCGATCGTCCAAGGAGTAAGGCAGAGCGGCCGTCGCTTTTTCGAGCCTCTATCGTCACCCTCCAGAATCTAAAATAAATATTGTACTTAGACTGCTGTACCTAGGTTTTCGTTCCTAGGCTTTCTTTGTACAAGCGAGTTTGTAACGTGAAGTAAAAGTCCAGTCCTCCGATAATTGTTCTGCTCTTTTATATTTCATGGCAATTTAGACCAATTTATCGTTTGTCGTAATTCATGACTTAACTTCCAACTTAATTTTTGGGCCCGACATCGGTCCAATCCAGTCGACCCATATATGGCCCTAGCCTATTTTGAGTCTATTATGCACGTGCCACTTGCGTGCGACCAAATTGATCTCCCTTGTGCTCCCATTTCATCTATGATTTTAATTGATTTAAATTTATGATTTTAATTAAATATTGGCCCCAAGCTTGTCCAAACTTGACCCAACACCCAATCCAATTTGGTATAGGCCCTATCATGTCTATCCATACACCCCACATAATTTCTCTCTTTTTTTACTCTAAAATATCTATTTTTCTCTATCTACTTATTTAAATATCTATACTTAAATATCTACTTCTCTCTTCTTAATATATATATATATATATATATATATATATATATATATATAATATCTCTCTCTTCACTCCTACACATAAAGACACACACCCCTCCCCATCACAGCACACCCCCTCTCTATGCTAGCTGACCTCTATCTCTCGCTCTCTCTCTAAATATCTCTCTCTCTTTATATATTATATACACACACACACACACTCATATAACATATATTCTCTCTTTCTCTCTCTTTCCCATTACTTTCTCTCTTCCACTTATTTCTAACTCACAGCAGCTCCCCTCCAATTTTCCTCCTGCCTTTTCGAGCTCCACAACTACCACCCTCCCCTTAGCTCAGTGCCCATGGCCGAGCACATCTCGAGCTCCTCCTCTACCCGAACTCTCTTCTCCTCCTCCTTCATAGGCCGACCACCACCACCATCAACCACACCACCGCGCGCCACCACCTCTTCTTCCTCTTCTCCTCCGCGAGCACCACCACTCCGCCGCCGCACCACTGTCGTGGCCAACTATCCCCGTCGTTGTGACGCTGCCATCATGGCAGTACGTAGCAGCAGCTGCGATAGCACGCA
>JANAVB010015730.1:0-58264 GCA_029216955.1 Iris pallida
AAAAAAAAGGACCGTTTTATTTTGAATGTAAGTTTCTTAAACCCTATTGTTTCCTAAATTGTAACCAACTAATTACGTTTATATGTTAACCTTTGCTTCATATCGATAGTTGGCAATTAAAAAATCATGTTGACAAACCTTAGACTATATATAGAAAAAAAACATTTTATTTTGAATTTAAGTTTCCTTAAAACCTACCGTTTCCTAAATTGTAACCAACTAATTATGTTTATATGCTAACCTTTACTTCATATCATAGTTGGCAAAGAAAACCTATGATTATGTTGACAAACCATAGACTATATAGGAAAAAAAGACCATATTATTTTGAATTTAAGTTTTCTTAGAAATGGACCACTTTACTACCATATATTCTAATAATTTGAATGGCATCAATTAAACGGATTTACAAGTACCATATATGCTAATAATTTGAATGACTATCAATTATTATTTTTCACGGATTTTATTGTTATATACTAAAAATAACCAATGATATGATTTGAATGTTAAACGAATTTAATTGTCCAAAGTTTAATTGTTTATTAAACGGATTTGAATATTAAACGAATTTATAATATATTGTATATACATTTTTTCTTTTGTTCATTTTTTTAATATAGTTTGAACCGGGGTCTGAACCGGGCCAGCAGATCGGGTTGGGCCGGGTCGGGACCGATCGGGCTTAGCAGGCTAAACCTGTTCGGACCGGTTTCTCAACCGGGTCGGGACGGACGGACTTTCGTGCCAAAAAATCAAACCCAGTCCGGACCGCTGAAGTGGTGGGCCGAACCGGGCCGGTCCATTGACCGGGTCCTGGCCGGCTCAGATCGGCTTTGACCGGGCCGGACCAAGACCGGGTTGCGGGCCCCCGGCCCATCTCACTTGAGGTATTGATTAAAATATTCCAATGTTCTAAAAACGAATGTGACAGGGGGTATTTTAGCCGATACCTCGTCCCTAGGGCAAGACACTTTTAGTTGGGGGACCAAGCAGTTGTTGAGTCGGTATCGCACCTGCAGGTTGACTTAGGAGAAGCAGCCCGAACCGGCGCGACTACTAGTAGTGGTCTGGGCCTTGTAGTTAGTTGGTATAGTTCTGGATGGTTGAGGGCTGCCCCTACGAGCTGACCCCAAAAAAACTTAGGATGAGGAATAAAGGACGCATTGAAAGATAGATGAAGCTAGAGTATTTAACCCCGTGTGGTTGAAGATTCACAGAGGAAGTACAGGGCTCAAAAAAGAGGGTCAAACCCCTTTCATAAGGGGTTCAGTAAACCTTGAGGTGTAATCTAACATGCACAAACAGTGACTTCTATGCATGTTTTTATCATACTTAACACCCCCTATGACTATATTGACCATCAATCAGCATTAAGCAGCACGAAGAATCTCGAACGACAAAGCAACAAATGTCAAATAAGGATTAAGAATATGATTTGAGAGTAGCCACATTATGTGTTCCCCATAATAGCATTCCCACCTATTTTAGCAGGAGAAGAAACATTTAAGAGTCCCATATAAAGGACATAAGAAGTCAGATGTTTGCAACGATTAGGAAAATTTTGTAAGAATTGGTATGGCAACCTCACGAAACTATCAAACCATTTTACCTAAAATATTGGTGACACCTGGCCTAAGTGCGACCGGTTATGCTGATCTCATTCCCTTCTTTTGGGCAAGCATTCTTCATTTGCCTCAAGACTGGGAGACAACCAATGTATGCAAGATAGGAAAACCAATGACCAAGGCCTAATAAGCACCTAGATACCAGCGTAGCGCGGGCTGCACTTTCTTATCTACCGATGGTTACTTGGAACGTGTTATGCTTCAAAATACAGAACGAAAACATGAATGTGATACATCGGTTGACCTCAAATTGCATCTGGAATGGAAAGCAGTAGATGAAATGTGGAATGAAAATGTGCGTTCTGGAACGCAATCCGCTGCAAAGGTAACCAAGTCTAGTCTACCCACTTGGTCCTATGAACTTACCCGGACAGCCCACTTCATTGGTTGTTGGTAAAGGTACTTCCATTCCATTCATAATGAAAGAGAACTACTCAAAAACACCTCCGACTAGATCCTATTTGAGGTCTCACTCAATTCAAGTAAAATGGAGGCATTAAATGTTACATCAATTATTTATCCATTGCTACTTGATTTTCAAGATTGAATAGTACGAGGGCTTTAGACCAGGTCTATCCGCCAACTTATCCTAACCAGCTATTTTCCTATAGACTGAGAATTTGATGCAGCTGTGCCAACTCCAACTTTCAACAAAACAACCAGAAGAAGGTTTAACCCAATCAAACTCCCAATCATGTAGCCTGTCAATCACAGACATCATAAAAATGTTTAAAATCGATCTGCCAAATGCTCCTATGATATTGAGAAATATTTGAGCATTGACATGCTCTGTCATCTCAGTATACACTCAGGGTACTGACGATTGTATCAGTGTTGACTTTCAGCAGTGACACTACAGTAATATATGCCCAAGACTGTGGGCCTTAGTTTAGCAATCCAAAGAGGTTAAGACTGGAATGATCCTTGTCAAACCACTCAAAGTAATCATCCATATTGAATAGGCAGATCAAAAAGACTTTTTAGGACAAGTTGATGATAGAAGCTTGGACTCCCTACCTCAAGTCATTTACTACATCATATAGCCTAATACATCATGATCCAAATGGTCAAAATAAAGGGCAAGGTGCACAAGAAGGGGTTGCATCTGTGACTTACGTATTTGCATGATGCATGCCCTAGTGATGCAAAGAATTCTAACGATGTATGAATCTTATTCTTGGAAGTAGATAGCCTCGCTGTGCTGATTATTTTGATTAACATTATAATCCACCTACAGATGATCATGGTTCATACTATTAACATGGAGTCACTTGTGATTTATAAGACGCTCATCTCCTAGCCTTCACACTTGAAAGGATATCCTTGCACGTAATCATGGTAGCAAAACCTACATTTGGTGGTGAATATGATATAGGTTACACTATAACAGCCCTAAATTTACAATTTGTGGATAGATCAAATGAAAGTTTGCATTTTGTAGACGTAGAGGAGCTTACAATTTTGTAGGGGTACGAAATGACTCAAAACTTTGAAACATAGATTGAGTCTTCTTTTTCCTCAGAAAGTTAATTAACCAGTAAATATACATCACTGCCAATTGAAAGTACAGATCAAAATATGCTCATTCAATCAAGTGAAGCCTCTGTGGTTGCCAAAAGTATATTGGAGCTGCAGATTGCTCTCATTCTAGAAATGCAAGTATAAACTGGTTGAAGAGTGATTAGGTGCAAAAAAATGAAGGCATGTTATGAATTTATAAGATAAATGAAATTAGAGTTTGAAAAAGGTTTAGATTTGGACAGTCATATCAAATTCAAATAACATTATTTGCCGTCAAGAACTTCATCTACTAAGAAGTTGCAAATAAATGTTTGTTTTGATCCACAATTTAAGGAAGCATGGTTTGACAGAGTTTTAATTGTAAACTATATAGGAATATTATCAAGATAATGCTTTCTATTTATGAGTAGAAAGACTTATTTACAAGAATTAGGAGCTATCATGTGAGTCGTGATTTCTGTACAAGTAAGAGCTATCATAATCATTAAAAGGAATTTATGAAATAGCTTCATTTTATTACGGATAGCCGGAGGGAGAACTGATTTCAGGCAAGAATATGAGAAGTGTCATCCATTTTTATGAGTACAATTGCTGTTCTGTTGGACAAATGGGATGTATACGCATCACTAGCAAGAAAATCCAAGCAAAAAATGCTCAGGCTGCATGAGAGGAAGTGCAGATGTGGTCTACTTCACTTGTTAGTCATATTTCACTTTGCAATCAACATGTGATCCTCTCACATCAATTAAACCATACAGGTTGACCTATAAATAGAATATACCAGCGTCTGTCCATGTATGCTGTGAGGGTTTCATAATCGATCCTATAGAAGAAAAAGAAATAAAATATTACTAAGGATAAAGAGCCAATGGCCTAGGACATATTCCAACTCAACTGAACTCACTCTGAAGGGAATATTTTGCCGCACGCCAACCAAATTATTCGCAGTAATAGTACTTGTGATTCTATTAGCAATGTTCTAAATTTCGCTAGGCGGAATCGTGCGCCGGAGGGGCGCCTAGTGCCTAGGCGGCGCCCAGCTGAATTTTTTTTTTTTTTTTTCAATATGTATACATATAAATACATTCTATATAACATATCAACACATTTGCTTACGTGCTCTTGTGGCTAGCACGCTGTGTATAAGTTATGTTTTGGTGGGTGGTATTGGGTTCGAATCCCACCCTAGTTTTTTCAAGTTTTTTTTCCAGGTTTTTTCTTTTATAAAAGAAGAGAGGGGAGAGAGAGAGAGAGCAACAACTCCTCTCCCTCTCCTCTCAATCATCTCTCCTCTGCTCTCCATCTCTCCTCTCCTCCTCTCCTCTCCATCTCTCTCGAAGTACCACCACCACCACCAGTCGCCGCCAAACAGTAGTGGCAGCAACAACAACCACACACCACCAGCAACAACCACCACCACCACAGTAGCAACTCCCTCCAGCAGCAACAGCGGTAGCGCGGGAGGACGACGACCGCGACAGCAGGGTGGCAGGAGACGACGCCGCCGACGCCGAAGGCAGACGTTGCCAGAGGAGCGGGGAGGCGGCCGAGGTAAGTACTCAAAAAATCAAAAAAAATAATTTTTTGAATTTTTGAAAATAAATCGGCCTAGGCGGCGCCTAGGACCTCCTAGGCCTGTAGACTGCCTAGGACTGCCGCCTAGGGGGTTATCGGTGCAGCCGGCGACCGCCTAGCGTCTAGGCGGCCGCCTAGGCCAAAATTTAGAAAACTGTTATTAGTTAAAAACCTGGAAGAGAATACTAGTCCTGTTTTATGATCAAAGTCTAAAACGTTGAGAACAAAAAACCTACCGTTGGAAAGAAGAAAAGAAATCTACTCTCTTTTATGGACATCCCCCACGCCCCTCTCAATGTCCCTAAATACACCCTTTATAACCAATCTGAAATATTGGGATGTCACGCATAGCAATAACTTTCGTAAGATAACCCTAAATACAAGAAAAACAGATATACAGAAGGCCTAAAAACTGAACAAAAGAAGATTCCTCTTGTTCTTCGTAGCTAAAACTATGAAAGGTGTTGAAGTCCCCAAACCACTTCATACGTTGCTACATGTTAAGCGCCACGCACAATTGGTCTCCAGTTCTTATTAGTTTAAGCATGTGCACATTTCTGAAAAGTTCTCTCAAAAACTCAGTTTCGGTATCAGTTTGGCCAGTTTTGGCTACTCCAATTCCGTTCCGAAACAGCCGAAACCTATCAGTTTCAGCCTCTACTTAATCTCGTGTACGTCGTCTGGACACTAATACAAATAGGACACGGACACGGCATCCATTTCAGTATGTCGTACGGTATATGTACGAGGACTACATGCCGTGTCGGACTAATAAGTGTCGGACATAATGCGACGCGGACACGGAACCTTTTTCGGGGCACCTATCCACCCTAGATGTCCAGTCGAGAACTCGGATCACAAAAATCATTACCAGTCAATATATACACAATCAGTTCCATCATTTCCAAATCAACAGCAGCAGAGCAAAACGAGGAAGAAACCAAATCGACGTACCATGAGCTCAGGCAGGACCCCGGCCTTGACCTCGTCGGCGGCGGGCTTCGCGATGGTGGCGGCCTGCGAATCCATGCGGAGAGCGGGGCGGGAGTAGTCTAGGGTTTTATGAGGCTCGAAGTGCTGGGATTTGGAGCCGATCGGACTGAAGTAAAGAAAGAAAAATAGGCCTTCCTTGGGAACTGGAAAGAAGAAGAATAGAGGGAAGCTGCAGCGATGGCGGTGGGAATGGGAAGAGGTGAGGTTGCGGGTGAAGGTTCTGACAAAAGACACCATCTTCTAAACGAGTGTGGTTGTGTGTGTGCTATGAATATTATGTGCTTAGTTAAGGGTCTGTTTGGTCTGTTCGGTTGAATGAAAGTGTACGAAAGTGCATGAATGTTCCAAAGTAGAAAAAAAAATTTGTATATATTATACGTATGCATAAATTTTAATTTTTAAAAATTACTTGGTTGGTAGAATTAAAAAAAAAAAGTGAAAGTGAAAGGAAAAAAACAAATCATTGTTTGGATAATTGTTACAAGTGTATGTTTATTGGAGATGTGGTGTCACTTCCCGTTCCCGGTATAAGTTTTTTTTTATATTAATTCCATAGGCGGACGGATATACATTGCAATGGGGGGCGGGGCACCCAGATGAATCCAAAAAAAACTTTAAAAAAATTAAGGTAGGAGCAGCTCTCCCCAACGTGGAGTCGTGGACCTGTGTTTGCACTGGGGGTAGGACCCCAGTGAAAGACAAATTGAAAAGAAGAAAAAAAAGCAGAAAAAATGTGTGTAGGGGCAGTGAACAAAAGAAAGCACATACTAGCGTGTGGGGCCCAACCTCCAATACACACATAAACAACAAAAAAAAGCTCTCTCTCTTTCTTTTCCTCTTCTTCTTTTCTTTCAAGTTCGGCTACTTCATTTTTTCTTCAGCCTAAAAAAGTTGCAAAGTTGAAGAAAGCCAGAAAAGCTGTCCTGAGACAGACGGAGTTCATAGAGCTCTTCTGGAAAGAAAGCAACCTGCAATTATAAAGGTAAATTTCACAATTAGATTAGGCCAAAATTAATTTGGTCAAAATTATTTTAGATAAAAAAATTAATTATGTTTATGTTTCTATGATTTGTAGGGACTAGAGATGTTAGGTTTCTATTTATGTGATGTAAATTAAATTTGTGCATTTGTGAATTATGAAGTCTCTAATTGAAAATTATGTCTATGTTTGTATTTGCAGAATTGATTTGTTTAAATTGGAAAACTGAATATGGAAAGATTTTTAAAAAAATTTGTCATAACAAAAAATGCAACTGGAAGTTCAGGAGAGGGTGCATCTAGTAGTCCTCAACAATCTTTTTCTGCTAGTAAAGAAATTGTTGAATTCAATAGCCTCCCTTTCAGATTCGGCAGAAAGGAAAAAAATTCTGAATATCACCCAAACCAAGTTGACGAAATTAGAAGAGCTTACTTGCTAAAGGGCCTTATAAACCCCGTGGCCATGATTCCCAAAAATTGATTGAAAATAAATGGCGTCGATTTAATCCGATTTGGTTTGATCAGTATGCTAACTGGCTAGAGTATAGTGTAAAAGAAGACAAAGCGTATTGCTTGTGTTGCTATTGTTTAGGGATCAATTTGGCAATCAAGGTGGTAGGGGAGCGTTTGTAATCGATAGTTTTTCTGCTTGGAATAAAACATAGAGGTTAGATTTCCATGTTGGTGTGGTTAATAGTGCTCATAATTTGTCATTGAAGAGATGTGAGGATCTAATGAGACGAGCAATAAATTATGGTTGCTCTTCATCGACAATCAAATATTGTGAAAATTGAATATCGGATTTGTTATATGCTTCAATTGATGCTTGTAGATTTTTGTTGCACCAAGGGTTATCTTTTCGTGGCCATGATGAGATCGAAGCTTCTAAAAAAAAGAAATTTTCTTGAAATGATTAAGTATACTGTTGATCAAAATGATTCTGTTCGTAATGTTCTTACAAATGCTCCACAAAATGATCAAATGGTTGCTCTGGGCATTCAAAAAAATATTGCTCATTGTTTTGCACAAGAAATAGTGCAAAATATACTTAAAGAGTTTCAAAATGTTTTTTTTTCATTCATGGTGGATGACTAGTGATATCTGGCAAATAACAAATGACTATGATTTTGCGATTTGTTGACACCAGCGGGAATGTGAAAGAGAGGTTCATTGGGTTGTTCATGTGATGGAGACTTTTGCTTTGTTACTAAAATCTGTTATTGATAAATGTTGATCATGGTTTAAGTTTGATGAAAATTCGGGGCCAATGCTTTGACGGGACAAATAACCTGAAGGGTAAATTCAGTGGGTTTGAAACTCTGATTATGAATGAAAATTAGTCAGCATATTTGTTGGCCCATTTCCTAATGGTCACACCCGATTTTGATAAATCAACAAACGACTTAAGTCAATACACAAAATATACAAACTGCTACTAATATTCAGGTCAAGTGAAATCAATATCAAAGAGCATATACTACAATATCTGCAAGCATGTAAATCATCATCCCGAAGCTTTTATGCACTGGAAACAGTCTGAGTTATTTACAGTTATTATATTTTATCCTTTATTGAGTCTAGAATACAAATTTTTAAATCGACTGAGTATTTCTGGCTTAGGTTATTCACAGTCCACAAACAAAAATAAGCCTACCTACTTATCCCAAAAGTCCACAATTCCAAAAAGCCCAAAACCTATGCAAATTTGGTTCATTCCTTAATGGTCTAACCAAGCAGAACTCTGACAAAACTCTGACCGAATTCGGTCTGAGTTCGGCCCGAGCTCGGTCTAGGTTATTTGAAATTCAGTTTCCACCAAATCTGCATCCAACGTTCGTATGCGAAATCCTAGCATCCGAACTCTGCCCGAGTTCGTTTCTCAAAAACACCTATAAATAGAAGAGAAATTTTCTTTTCAAATCACTCATCATTTCTTCTCTTTATCTATTCCTAAAGTGTTCTTTCAGTGTTCTAAAAAGCTTTCATACTCCACCTATGCATCTCTTAGCCAAATGTAGCTCCCCTTTTCCGAAAATTTTGAAATATTTTTACTATTATTTATTTTATTTAAATGGTGATTTATAGATTTTTTTATAAATAATTAATTAGTTAATTATTACGGTAGATGATTTTAGTCATGGTTAGGGGTTGGAGTACAAGGTGACTAGAAATCGTGGCACGGATAGTGCAATGGCGTGCTTTGACTAGTGTATTAGCCCTGGTAGGAAAGGCCGAGCCATAGTGATGTCCTAACTAGAAAAATCAGGCCAAGTTACGACTTAACCCTTACCGACGATTTATTTATTTATTATTATATTATTGAGTTTTAGGGAACCCGGTTGTACCAAACTAGTCCAGATTGGACCCAAACCAAGCCCAAGCCTATGTGGACATACTTTTAGGTGTGTATAAATATTTTCTAACTTTTTGGTGGACTTAATAATATTTTCTAAATATTTGGTTATTCATACAAAATGGGTATTATTAATATTTAAATAGAGTTTTAGAATATTGGTACAATTTTCTAGGGCCAAATATGTTCACCAAGAATCTTTTGGTTATTTTAGTGGATTATTGGTATTATTATTATTATTATTATTATTATATTATTATTATTATTATTATATGATTATTATTGTCATTGTTCGTCATAATGTAATAATGTTAATAGCATTCATTATTTGATTATTCATTAGCAAATGAATTACATATATTAGGGTGAGCGTCGGTATAATCGGTCGGTATTTGGTCGATTTTTTGGTATTTTTTAAATCGGTATTTGAAAAATCAATACCAATATCGTACCATTTAGAATCGGTTTTTTTCGGTTTCGGTTTAAATCAGTATTCGGTCGGTTTTTGTTCAGTATCGATATTTTACCAATTAATATTTGATCAATTAACACACTTAATATTGTAGAACCTCTTAACCTAAATATTTTTTTTTTACTTTTTGGAAGCATTAATTTTAAAGCTAAGCCTCTACCAACCAAATAATAATCAAAATTATTAGAACAATATGTAACAAGTCGCAAACACCTAAAAATGAGCTTAAAATATCAAACGCGGTCACTAAGTTTAATCTTTAGTATAAGTTTAAGTAACCAAAATTTACTTCAAAATTCTATGAGAACACAAAATATAAGCTCAAAAGATCAAAAACTCAATTCTTAGCATTCTTAACATAAATTCAAGTCCACTAAAATCTATTCCAAGTTCTAGGAAACCAACCAAAACAAAGAAAAATGAAAATAAGTAGTGTAAAATTAATCATGAACAACATTAAAAAATGTGCACGTGTGTATGTGTGTGTGTGTGTGAATCGGTTCGGTTCGGTATTTTCGGTATAATATTACACTCAAACCGTTACGATTACCATTATACCGTAATTTAGTCGGTTCGGCAATTCGGTATCGGTACATAATTTCGGTTTGGTTTTTCAGAATATTTTTAATCGGTATTCGGTTCTTCGATATCGGCTGGTATTTGCTCACCCCATATATATAATATCATTATTTATAGTAATATTCTACTTTGGAATTACGATAGCATTTTCTAAATATAATTGCCTAGATTTTATTTGGGTTTAAAGTAAATGTACAAATGGTATTCAATATGCATTGAATCGTATATTGCTATATACATACTTTATGTTTATTTAATGGTCTATTTATTATTTTTATAAATCAATAATTGTTATATTTAATTGTTATATTATGATTTATAATTTATACCATATCATCATATATGTGTATGTGTGGTGTGTGTGTCTATATATATATATATATATATATATATATATATATATATATATATATAAGTGTGTGTGTATGTATAAATATATACATATTGCATATTAGAAATAAATAAATAAATAAAACCAAAGCAGAGGGAATCCCAGCCCGAACCCGAGCCTTCCCCCACCGCTCGGTTTACATTTATAACCGAAACGAGATCGGGAGGGGGAGAGAAGTGAATTAAAAAGCAA
Source organism: Iris pallida (assembly GCA_029216955.1). Taxonomy (NCBI): domain Eukaryota; kingdom Viridiplantae; phylum Streptophyta; class Magnoliopsida; order Asparagales; family Iridaceae; genus Iris; species Iris pallida. The sequence continues at coordinate 10,683 of JANAVB010015730.1, forward strand.
AACCCTAGCCGCGCCACCACCCCTGTCACCCTGGCGACCTTCTCCAGCCCTGGGCGCCGTCGCATACGGCCACAGGCCGACCAAACCATGGCCAATCTGCACGCACGCGACTGAACAAGCAGAGCAGTGACGCAGCAGGTACATCTCTTCGCTAATCGATTTCCTCGCACACCGTTAATGTTTTTCGATTCCGCAAGATGCAGGGTAGAGCCTACCTGACCCTCTAGACTACCCTCCTAGTAGTTCCTCGAGGTATCGATCCTACGAGTCGATAAATTGACTCGAAAAATCTAAAAACCTATTTTTGACAGCTTCAAGACTGTGTCCAAACACCCAGGTTTAGCGTTTCCGTCAATTGTGTTAACTTCTTCCAAAACTAACTGATGAGACTTCTAGACAACCTATAGGGCTTCATAACTTCTTTTGTAGATCTTGATTTCGTCAACCACGCGTCGTGAAAACTGATTTGCAAAATCAAGAAAAACAGTATTTAGAAAAACAGAATTTTAGGAAAACCTCTCCGATACGACGTTCGCCCCACCAAACCGGGCGATGTGGTCACAACCAAGAAAGAATCGAAAGGTACGTATCGGCTTTGTGGACGTGTGGGCTTTGACGGAAATCAAATTGGTTGCGTGTGCGCGACGAATTTGGTGCGTATCCGTCAAAATTTACCGTATCGGCCTCTTTGTAAATTTCTCAATTACTTTGTGCACGTTCGTCAAACCGAGACAAAACTTATGCCAACAGGACCGCATCTTTTTTCTGGTCCTATGCCAAGTTTGGTCCGATTCTGAGACAGTTGACTGGATCGCCATTTTGCAAGCCCACGATCCCGACTCAACGGGCGATTTTGTGTACGACCCGTCGGAATCCAACTTTGGACATACAGTTGGGTTTGTATCGAAAAACTGGACCTGTTGACATATAGTTTGACGATTTTAGAGACCATAAACTTTGGCACGCTTTTCGGTACAAAGTGGGTCCAACGACGGACACTATTTTGACCCAAAATTACCGTTTTGCTCCTGTGTCCAGAATTGGACTTAAGGACAGACAATTCCAGCTAATTTGACTATTCTGAAAATGTTGGTATATTTATTTCAGCATCCGAAGACTTTTGCATGTGTTGACTTGTCACTCCCCGATCTTGGAATACGTATTTAATACGTAAATCGATAATTTGTATTTACCTCGTATTTATACTATATTTATGCAGTATTTCTTCATGCATTTCCCAAAAATATTTGACAAAATATTATTTCCTAATTTATTTTCTGCACTTTGGGCCTACAGTTTTGGCTCATTTGGGTAACCTATTCTTGGTTCACCAATGGTTCATCATGAACCCTTTGGTTCATCATGAACCCTTGGGTTCAAGTATAAATACAACTCATCATCTCTCCTCATTTATTTCCTCCACCAACCAAATATTTCCTCCATCAACCAAGACAAGTACCAACTTGCTCAAGAGATGGATCCATAATTTTGTCATTGATTTCTTACAAAACTATTTGCCAAAACATGTTCTTCTCCCAATCTATACTAGTTTAGAACTTGGAAATTTCCATTTTGAAGCTTGATTTTTGTAGGTCTAAGTTTTAATCATTTCGGATTTTGCATGGTTTGATCTACTTTAGTTAGATTTTATGGGTTTTGATGCTTCCATGTGGAAGAGCACTCAGTTTCACCCAAGTTGGAACATTGGAAATCTGGATTTGGAGTCGGATGGCCAAGTTATGATGCTTTGAAGCTTGGGTTCAGCCATGGTGTTCTTGCTGTTTGGAGAAGACAGTGAGCAGTGTGCTTCTGTTTGAGCACGCTTCCTGTTGGAAGCGTGTCTCTCTCCTTGAGTTTGCGTGACTTTTCACGCAGCTCTTTCCTTGAGTTTGCATGACTTTTCATGCAGCTCTCTTGAGTTTGCGTGACTTTTCACGCAGCTCTTTCCTTGAGTTTGCGTGACTTTTCACGTAGCTCTTTCCTTGAGTTTGCGTGACTTTTCAGCAGCTCTCTCCTTGAGTTTGCGTGACTTTTCACGCAGCTCTTTCCTTGAGTTTGCGTGACTTTTTACGCAGCTCTTTCCTTGAGTTTGCGTGACTTTTCACGCAGCTCTTTCCTTGAGTTTGCGTGACTTTTCACGCAGCTCTCTCCTTGAGCCTGCGTGACTTTTCACGCACGCTGCCTTGAGTGAGCCTGTGTGACTTTTCACCCCTTGAGCGTGCGTGCTTTTGTGCGTACGCTTTTTGATATTTATCAGATATTATATGACCATTTTATCCTTAGTTTTGTTCCGAGCATGATATGAGCACATGTGACCCCGGTGAACAAAGAGTTCCTACCTGAAATGTACCTGAATGTCCCAGTACTGTTCATGCTCGACAAAGACTGATAACTCCACGTGGCGTAGTTTGCAATGATGCATTACACTAAGGAGGGTAGAACATGTTGACATACTGATGACATGGATCCTCTTTGGGGTCTCGTACTTGAGACGACTTTTAGGAGGAAATCATGCAGGCCACAGCATGTGAGTCCAAGATTTCACCTAGGGTAAATTAGGCAACTAAATATATAGATACATGGGGAGGGCAAAACCGAGATCGTGTTACACAGCGCCTTGAGATATTGTCTCGACGCGCCGCTGGTCTCACGGATACTGTGTCATCTGCAACGAGTGGATGACTGTATCGATTAATTCCTGCTATATATTATGTTTTGGCAATGTGGCCTTGCGAGGGACCTGCTCAATACACATGTCTGCGAACCCCTGGGTTGGCTAGCCTTGCTGGAAAGATACGATCTGAGGATTTTTAAATAACATGACGCGAGGATAACCTCGTTCCACTAGAAACTCGTAGACTTGATTGGCCGTGAAAACGACTTGCTTGTATCCTATTACCTTTCGTAAAACTGAGGGAAGTGGACTGTCATGGTACGTGATCCAACCCATGTTCTTGTTTGATTGTTGGGTTGGTTATCGTACTATGATAGGCTGTGGACCGAAGTTATGAACGAAGACTTATTCTGGTTGTGAAGTGCTACTTCTGTGAATAACTGAGGAACATGGTCTATCATGGTACATGATCCAACCCATGTTCTTGTTTGATTGTTGGGTTGGTTATGTGCTACGATAGGCTATCGACCGAAGTCACGATCAGGAGATTTATTGTTTATACCTTTTAACTTATGTGAATTATAGAGTACGACACGTCCCGACTCCATGCGGCACCTTTTGTCCTTGTTTGGTTGTAAGGGTGCCATATGGGTTCGAAGATGTTGCGCTACCCTGTAATAGTAGCATAAGTATTACTATTATCAACCATTCTATTAATGGGTTTTTAATCTTAACTCTTGTGCCCCTTTGGCGGTACTTGCTATTCGGGGCTGACCCCGCTGGTTTTGTTGGCCAGATCTCGTAGCAGAGCCAGAGGACACGATCTTCCTCCCTTGACATCCATGGTACTAGGAGCATGGCGGTTCGGGGACTCGAGTGGGTTTCTTCTCCACCACTCCTGCTTATATTTTGCGGCATTTAGCCACCGGCACCTGTTAGCCGGATTACTTGATATTTTGTGTCAGTACAGAATTGTAAATAAACAGACTGCAGCTGTGTATAATTTTGTACTCCTGACTCTCTGAGATAGCTAAATTATAAAGCTAGTCTCTCATGACCATTTTGATGAAGCGTCGGGGACGCCTTACTGCTTTATCTTTAATGTTCATTTATTTGCTGATGTGATTTTGATTGAGACATAGAACTCTGTGGGACCATAGGAGACTTGATTGTAGCATGTACCCCCTAGTCTTTCGACAGCCACGATCGCCGTATGACGTTACGTACCTCATATGGAGTAGCTGGCCTAGTCCGTCTCCGTATTTCGGTACTGGGGCGTGACAAGGTTTTAGTGGTGGCCCATGCAGGTCTGATTTTCAGACTTGTGGGGTATTGCAAATTATTAGGAGTCTCAATCAAAACTTTTCCCCTTGAAATTCTGTTTCGAATTCTCTGTCCTTGCCTTGATCTCTAACCTGACTTGCATCTCGAAATCTTCCTCGTCCGGACTTGATAATCTTATATTCTTCTCTATAGGGGTGCTTCATTCTCAGTAGCGGGTGAGGCCCATGAGGAAGAGCAAGAGCATGGCTCGACTGGGCAGCAACAGGGGAGAGAACCTTCCCCAGGGCAGACACGAGCAGAAGTGGAACCAGAGGCAGTGCAGCCGCAGGTTATTGGAACTCCTGCAGCACCAGCAGCGACGGCAGTACCAGATGCCGTAGCACTCCTGGAGATCATCCGGGGGTTTCTTGTCACTAACCAACAGCAACAGACTCGGCATCAGGAGCAGAACGTATTACTGAACCAAGGGATTCAGTTAGCTCTTGAGAGGAGTGTCGGGGCTGACTCGGGAGCATCAGGAAGGTTTCGTCGCTTGAACCCGAGGTATTTCGATGGCACGGAGGATGCTATCACTGCGGATGCATGGATTCAAGACATTGAAGCCATTCTTGTGGCAGCCAAGGTTACAGATGAGAAGGTTGATCAGGTCAAACTGGTACTTTAGGATCTTGCCCGCGACTGGTGGGCATTAGAAGAAGTTGGTGTAAGACGCCCTGTTCGTTGGACCACCTTCAGTGACAGATTCAAGGCCAAGTATTTTGGCGTAGTAGCTCGATATGAGCTCCAGCAGAAGTTTATCAGTCTCAAGCAAGTAGGCAAGACCGTAGATGGGTATGCAGCAGAGTTCTGCAGATTGTGCCATTTTGCACCAGCAATGGTGGCAACGGAGCCAGAAAAGCTATGAGGTTCCAGCAGGGACTTCATTTGGAACTATTACAGCTTGTGGAAGGACACGACTACCAACGTTTGACACTGTTTTGACGGCCGCTCGGAGGCGCGAGCTTACCCAGCAGAGGTTGGCATCGAGGACAGAAGGTCAGAAGAGATCTCATTCCCAGGTTGGAGGAGCAATGCAGCGAACATCGGCACCAGCACCCGGTGTACGTATTCATGATGCAGGAGCGCCGCGGAGGACGGCCGTGTCAACTAAACAGCGCCAGTTCGACATCAGCCGAGGAACCAACAACAGCGTCAGGGAGCACCCCAGGGCTGTACATTCTGCGGGAAGGCAGGGCACACGAGGGAGGTGTGCCGGTCAGCGAATGGCTTATGCTTGAGGTGTTGTAGTTTAGACCACCGTATCTCCACTTGTCCTGTGATGCAGAGGCCAGGAGGGCCAGCTCAGCAGTTTCCAGCGTTGCCAGCTCCGGTGGTAACCCCGAGTGGAGGGCCAGTATTAGCAGTAAGGCCCCTAGCCCAGCGTCTACCAACGCAGGCTCAGATGTTCCGCCAGGCACAGGAAGCAAAGGCCCTCAGAGGCAGCAACAACATGGTCGAGGAAGGCCGCAACAAGGGGCTCCGCAGGGCCAGGCTCTCATATTGACCTTGGGAGAGGCTCTAGCGTCTAGTGACGTGGTGGCAAGTAAAATTCTCGTCACCTCATTTCCCGTGTAGCATTATTTGATTCAGGCGCCACTCATTCATTCATCTCTGTACAATATGCTACACGGATTGGATTAGAGTTTGAGGCATTGCCGGAGAGGATGGATATACTCACCGACAATGGGCTCGTAGAAGTTAGCAGAGTGCGCTTTTCATGTCCGGTAGAGGTGTGTGGGCATTTATTGCCCGCATCATTGATTGAATTCCCTATGGGGAATTTTGATGTCGTTCTTGGCATGGACTGGTTGAGAGACAGTCATGCGACAATTAATTGTAGAGGAGGTAGGGTTATATTCAGCGTTCCTGGGATGAAGCAGTTCATCTTTACTCGAACCTTGAAGAATCAGGCCGGAGGCGTCATCGCAGTAGCAGTGTCAGAGCCAGGACAGATTCCGAGAGTGGTCGAAGATTTTCTCGACGTCTTCCCTGATGAGCTCCCAGGGATACCCCCAGTCAGAGGTAGAATTTAGCATTGAGTTGAACCCTAACGAGGCCTATTGCAGACAGAGTTTACAGAATGTCGCCGTCAGAACAGGATAAGTTGTATCAGCATGAAGAAGAGTTGAAGTCTAAGGGATTCATCCGAGACAGTAAATCGCCCTGGGCTGTGCCAGTGATTCTAGTTCCCAAGAAGGATAGGTCGACGAGGATGTGCATCGACTACCGCAAGCTGAATGCAGTAACAGTGAAGAATAAGTACCCACTACCAAGGATTGATGACCTGTTTGACCAGTTGAGCAAGGCCAGCGTCTTTTCCAAGATCGATCTTCGGTCAGATACTATCAAGTAAGAGTCCGGGAGCAAGACATACCGAAGACAGTATTCAGATCTAGATATGGGCATTATGAGTTTTTAGTAATGTCCTTTGGACTAACCAACGCCCCCGCAGTATTCATGGATTTAATGAACCGCATCTTTCTGCCATATTTGGATAAATTTGTGGTGGTGTTCATAGATGACCTTGTCTATTCCAGCAGTGAAGAGGAGCATGAGAAACATCTTAGGACTGTCTTGCAGACATTGAGGGAGCATCAACTTTATGCGAAGCTCGACAAGTGTAATTCTGGTTAGATCACATTTCGTTTCTGGGGCATGTAATTTCTGGGGCAGGAGTGTCAGTGGATCCGAAGAAGATTGAGGCCGAAGAGCATTGGCCAGTCCCGAGAACGATTGCAGAAGTACGAAGTTTCTTAGGATTAGCTGGTTACTACAGAAGGTTCGTGGCAGACTTTGCCAAGATCTTGCGCCCTTAACGCGTTTGACGTACAAGGACGTAGAGTTTGTTTGGTCAGCTAGCTGTCAGGCATCATTTGAAGAATTGAAGAAGAGATTGATCTCAGCCCCGATCTTGACGCTTCCAGTAGGAGCGGGAGGCTTTACAGTATATTATGACGCATCAGGGAAGGGTCTTGGATGTGTATTAATGCAGCACGGAAAGGTGATAGCATATGCGTCTCGGCAGCTTCGAGACCATAAGAAGAATTACTCGACTCATGATTTGGAGTTAGCAGCTGTGGTGTTTTCACTCAAGTTATGGAGGCATTATTTATACGGAGATCGGGTAGAGATCTATACTGATCATAAGAGTTTGAAATACGTATTCACGCAGCGAGATTTGAACATGAGGCAAAGAAGATGGTTAGAACTACTGAAGGATTTTGATTCAGATCTTCAGTATCATCCAGGCAAGGCGAATATAGTTACAGATGCACTGAGTAGGAGAGACAGTGCCTTTATCTTGACCTCGCAGAAGCATATTTTAGAAGACCTTCAGAGTATGGGAATCGAAGTAGTTTTGCCAAGGGATATAGGAAGAATGACCAGTATGCAGATTCAGTCAACCTTAGTAGAGAGGATAAGGGCAGCGCAAGCAGGAGATCCACAGATTCAGAAGTTGCGGTCGGAGTATAATCAGGCCGTAGGAAGGAGTTAGTGATTCATGAAGATGGTACGCTCAGGTTTGGAAACAGACTCTGTGTACCGAGTGGAGACCTTCGGCAAGAAGTTATGTCGAAGCTCATAGTTCTATTTACTCCATTCATCCAGGAGGAACGAAGATATCGAGATATCAGGCAGTACTTTTGGTGGAATGGCATAAAAGAGAGATAGCGAGATTTGTATCCAAGTGTCTGGTATGTCAGCAGGTGAAAGCCAAGCAGCAGAGACCAGCAGGATTGCTACAGCCGCTTCCTATCCCAGAATGGAAATGGGAGCACATCACGATGGATTTTGTGATCGGTTTACCTAGATCCCCGGCTGGCAAGAATGCAGTCTGGGTAATAGTAGATCGACTCACGAAGGTCGCCCATTTCCTTCCCTTCCGAGTTGGACAGACTACTGAACAGCTAGCAGAAATATATGAAGCAGATAGTAAGGCAGCACGGTGTTCCAGTTAGTATAGTATCAGATCGGGATACGCGATTACTTCCATTTTTGGCGGAGCTTACACCAAAGTTTGGGAACCAAGTTAAGATTCAGTACTGCTTATCATCCACAAACTGACGGGCAATCAGAAAGAACCATTCAGACGTTAGAAGATATGCTACGGGCGTGCACCTTAGATTTTGGTGGATCTTGGGAGGATCACCTTCATCTAGTGGAGTTCTCCTATCACAACAGCTATCAGGCTAGCATTCAGATGGCCCCGTTCGAAGCATTGTACGGAAGGAAGTACAGGTCCCCTTTGGCATGGGACGACGTCGGAGAACGGAAGTTGTTGGGACCAGAGATGATCACGCAGACTGTAAGATAGTTAAGTTGGTTAGAGAGCGCCTTCGAGTTGCACAGGACCGACATCGTCATTGGGCAGATCAGCATCGTAGGCCTCTAGAATTCAGAGTTGGCGACCAAGTGTTTCTGCGGATTTCGCCTATTCAGGGTATCATCAGATTTGGAACCCGAGGAAAGCTTAGTCCAAGATACGTTGGTCCTTTTAAGATTCTCGCTCGGGTAGGTGATGTGGCTTATCGACTTGCCCTTCCGCCTTCGTTAACTGGCATATATGTGTTTCATGTGTCCCAATTACGTGGGTATGTCCCGGATCCGAGTCATGTCCTCGATCATTCTGAGTTCGTTGGTACCGACCTAACTTACGAGGAACAACCCGTATCTATTTTGGACCGACGAGAGAAGGTACTCAAGAATCGGACGATAAGCCTTGTCCGTGTTTCTTGGAACCATCACTCTTCGGGAGAGTCAACCTGGGAGCGAGGACGAGATCAGATCTCGGTATCCGTATTTGTTTGACTAATAAGGTATATTTTTGTACCTTATTGACACGATTCCATGCTTATCTGCACCTGCTTATTTTGTACTTTGTGATGTATGATAATAACTGCTATGATAGTTAACTTGTATATGATTGAGCCTTGCTTGCCCTGATTTCACTATCCTGTCTTGGCTGGAATTCCGAGGACAGAATTTTTCTAAGAAGGGTAGAGATGTTACTCTCCGATCCTGGAATACGTATTTTAATACGTAAACCGATAATTTGTATTTACCTCGTATTTATACTATATTTATTATGCAGTATTTTTCATGCATTTCCCAAAATATTTGATAAAATATTATTTCCTAATTTATTTTCTGCATTTGGGCCTACAGTTTTGGCTCATTTGGGTAACCTATTCTTGGTTCACCAATGGTTCATCATGAACTCTTTGGTTCATCATGAACCCTTGGGTTTAAGATTATAAATACAACTCATCTTATTCTCTCCCCTCATTTATTTCCTCTATCAACCAAATATTTCCTCCATCAACCAAGGCAAGTACCAACTTGCTCAAGAGATGGATCCATAATTTTGTCAATGATTTCTTACAAAACTATTTGCCAAAACATGTTCTTCTCCTCAATCTATACTAGTTTAGAACTTGAAAATTTCCATTTTGAAGCTTTGATTTTTGTAGGTCTAAGTTTTAATCATTTTCGGATTTTGCATGGTTTGATCTACTTTAGTTGGATTTTATGGATTTTTGATGCTTCCATGTGGAAGAGCACTCAGTTTCACCCAAGTTGGAACCTTAGAAATCTGGATTTGGAGTTCGGATGGCCAAGTTATGATGCTTTGAAGCTTGGGTTCAGCCATGGTGTTCTTGCTGTTTGGAGAAGACAGTGAGCAATGTGCTTCTGTTTGAGCACGCTTCCTGTTGGAAGCGTGTCTCTCTCCTTGAGTTTGTGTGACTTTTCATGCAGCTCTTTCCTTGAGTTTGCGTGACTTTTCACGCAGCTCTCTCCTTGAGTTTGCGTGACTTTTCACGCAGCTCTTTCCTTGAGTTTGCGTGACTTTTCACGTAGCTCTCTCCTTGAGTTTGCGTGACTTTTCACGCAGCTCTTTCCTTGAGTTTGCGTGACTTTTCACGCAGCTCTTTTCTTGAGTTTGCGTGACTTTTCACGCAGCTCTCTCCTTGAGTTTGCGTGACTTTTCACGCAGCTCTTTCCTTGAGTTTGCGTGACTTTTCACGCAGCTCTTTCCTTGAGTTTGCGTGACTTTTCATGCAGCTCTGTCCTTGAGTTTGCGTGACTTTTCACGCAGCTCTCTCCTTGAGCCTGCATGACTTTTCACGCACGCTGCCTTGAGTGAGCTTGCGTGACTTTTCACCCCTTGAGCGTGCGTGCTTTTGTGCGTACGCTTTTGATATTTATCAGATATTATATGACCATTTTATATCCTTACGCCTTTTGTCCCGAGCATGATATGAGCACTAATGTGACCCCGGCGAACAAAGAGTTCCTACCTGATACATGTACCTGAATATCCCAGTACTTGTTCATGCTCGACAAATGACTCGTAACTCCACGTGGCATATTTGCAATGATGCATTACACTAAGGAGGGTAGAACATGTTGACATACTGATTGACAAGGATCCTCTTTGGGGTACTCGTACTTGAGTACGACTTTTAGGAGGATAATCATGCAGGCCACAGCATGTGAGTCTAATATTTCATCTAGGGTTAAATTAGGCATCTAAATATACTAGATGCATGGGGAGGGCAAAATCCCGAGATCGTGTTACACCAGCCGCCTTGAGATATTGTCTCGACGCGCCGGCTGGTCTCCACGGATACTGTGTCATCTGCAACGAGTGGATGACTGTATCCGATTAATTCCTGCTATATATTATATGTTTTGGCAAGGTGGCCTTGCGAGGGACTTGTGCTCAATAACACCTGTCTACGCGAACCCCTGGGTTGGCTAGCCTTGCTGGAAAGATACGATCTGAGGATTTTCTAAATAACATGACGCGAGGATAACCTCGTCCCACTAGAAACTCGTAGACTTGATTGGCCGTGAAAACGACTTGCTTGTATTCTATTACCTTCCGTGAATAACTGAGGGAAGCGGACTGTCATGGTACGTGATCCAACCCATGTTCTTGTTTGATTATTGGGTTGGTTATCGTACTATGATAGGCTGTGGACCGAAGTTATGAACGGAAGACTTATTCTGGTTGTGAAGTGCTACTTCTGTGAATGACTGAGGAACATGGTCTATCATGGTACATGATCCAACCCATGTTCTTGTTTGATTGTTGGGTTGGTTATTGTGCTGCGATAGGCTATCGACCGAAGTCACGATCAGGAGATTTTATTGTTTATACCTTTTAACTTATGTGAATATTATAGAGTACGACACGTCCCGACTCCATGCGGCACCTTTTGTCCTTGTTTGGTTGTAAGGGTGCCATATGGGTTCGAAGATGTTGTGCTACCCTGTAATAGTAGCATAAGAATTACTATTATCAACCATTCTATTAACTGGGTTTTTAATCTTAACTCTTGTGCCCCTTTGGCGGTACTTGCTATTCGGGGCTGACCCCACTGGTTTTGTTTGGCCAGATCTCGTAGCAGAGCCAGAGGACACGATCTTCCTCCCTGACATCTATGGTGCATACTAGGAGCATGGCGGTTCGGGGACTCGAGTGGGTTTCTTCTCCACCACTCCTGCTTATATTTTGTGCGGCGTTTAGCCACCGGCACCTGTTAGCCGGATTACTTGATATTTTGTGTCAGTACAGAATTGTAAATAAACAGACTGCAGCTGTGTATAATTTTGTACTCCTGACTCTCTGAGATAGCTAAATTATAAAGCTAGTCTCTCATGACCATTTTGATGAAGCATCGGGGACGCCTTACTGCTTTATCTTTAATGTTCATTTATTTGCTGATGTGATTTGATTGATTGAGACATAGAACTCTGTGGGACCATAGGAGACTTGATTGTAGCATGTACCCCCTAGTCTCTCGACAGCCACGATCGTCGTATGACGTTACGTACCTCATATGGAGTAGCTGGCCTAGTCTGTCTCCGTATTTCGGTACTGGGGCGTGACATGACTGTTGTGGCTCATTGAGTGGTATAGTATTATCGGTTTCACCAGCACAGGACCTCAGGCGAGTATATCTCTGATAGTTTTTATATTTGATTATCTCTATACTTCCTGTATTTAATAATTTTTACAATGATATCATGTTGATTCTTGACACGCTTGTCATACGAGATAGTAGTTATGGATTCTTGCTTGTTGTTCGTGACCAATATATTTTCGTGTTCGTGACCTGTTTGAATCCATGGGTACTAGTCGGACGGGGAGTACATTAGTAGACATGTAAACATACCCAGAAATATCCCAAAATGTCTATTCTTGTCTGATAGCAGTCGCACAATTCACGTGTGGGGTGCCGGATTTATCCCTTAGCCGTTTACATGTCGAAAGTGTATTTCAAATCACTTATTAGATATAGTCTTGCTACATTATAGTTTCTTGTCATTGCTTGTCTTGTGTACCATGTCTTCCTGCTTTTACTCGCATGATTCCTACCATGATTCTCTGTTTGTCTACTTATCATGTATCTCAGTATTATTACAGATTTATGGATTTCGTCATTTATTGATTCTGTTGTGAGAATGTACTCGTTCCATTCCTGACTGGAAACGAACATTTTTCAGGTTAACTGTGGCTTCACTTAGCATTGGGAGATACGAGTGTACTCGCAGACCAAAACCTAAAAATTAGATGTGATATTATTTTTATTACTTGTAAGAACTTTGTATTTTTCTTTAAATGTAAATCTTGTAATAATTATAGATTTGATATAATAAGGTGAATGAGCAATAAATGTTATATTTTGTGATTTTGAGCATCTTGGATGTGACAGCGTTCTACCGCCGACTCTGCGGCGTCGGCTGGCTTGGACACGTCTCGTATCCGAAAAAGCGGATGTGGGTCGTGACAAGTTTTTGTGATGGCCCATGCAGGTCAGTTTTCGCAAATTGTGAAAACTCGTGGTAGTACCATATTAGTCGTACTACTGCGAGCCTGTGACTCGGAGATGCTCATTCACAACTTAGAGTTAAATTAATTTAAGAGGATGACTAGGACTATGAGTCCCTTGTTCAAATTGACCGTTGGGTAGTTAAGGTTGTCAGATAGGCCATACAATTTAGATAAGGAATTATTAAATTTAGATAGCTTGCCAGATCTCTATAGATACACTATTACTTTTGATATGACGATATGATCCAATGTGGATATACTTTTCACTTGGTAAGTTAGGCTTTCCTTAGAATTAAGGCTCTAATCTTGATAAACTGTTCAATTTTCTTTTGCTCTATTAGATATAAACTTTATATCATAAGTTATAATTGCCTATTTAAAATCCTATTTTGTCGTAAGAATTAGCTTATAATTTTAGATTATGTTATTCATATACGAATCTCAAGGAAGATTTGATTCAAAGTTTTGCCTCAGCCAATTGAAATACATATGAAATAAAGATTAGGATGTTCTTACTTCGCTTGTCTTCAGTTATTTCCTCCCCGGTCAGTCTTTTACTTTAAGGATTGAGACTTATAGGCAAATATTACGCTTTCTATCGTAGTCAACTAGTTTGAATCTCTAGCAGCTCCTCAAAGTTCTTAGGATTATAATTAGAGTAATTTAATGACTGCGATGGCTAGACAGCAGCGCACTGGCGAGGCACGACCCATAGAGTTGAAATTATTTCAAGGAATCGTAGTTTATGGAACATTGCTAAAACCATGCCTTCATTGACCTCTTTAGACCTTGTGTCAATATAAGGTAGAGTATCTGATAGCGTATCACATTTGAATCATGGAACCAAGGGTTTACCATAGCTAGAGTATACATGAGAGGCATAATTCTCGGTAAAATGACTTCAGACGTGATTACAAGTTTAGTATACTATAGAGAATAAAAAAATGTCCTGTAAGTCCCCTAAGGTCCAAAGCCAAAACTAGTGAAAGTTTTGTAAGTTGGATAGCGTGTCTCTCAACCTAGCATTCCGTGGTCCTTATGATCTATTCGAGGTAATTGACTGACACTAATAGGTTTACCTAGAATATGGAATTTAGAGGTCCATAATCCATTAGTCGACCAAGGCCTTATGGATAGGAAGATAGTAGGATGACTGTATAAGCAATAACACCAGGTAAGGTTTTGATTCTCACAAAACTCGAACTACTTGTGCCTCCTTTCAAATTTTTTTGCATGCTTGTATTTTGACTATCTTGACCAATGCTGCTATTACAGCCTAGTTTTGCCAGCTTACTCTTTTATCGAGCTTGGTTCAAGACATATATTTATTAGGGACGCCTACTAACATATTGTCTAATCAGAATCGATGTATTACGGTCTGATCAACCTTAGTGCACTCTGTTCGCTCTCTCTCTCTGATTAACCTACGTGGATTGAGATATAGATGTCTCTAGGATCTCATCCGCGACTGTGTTGACAATTCCTTTTGAATTATACATTCGCCTTGAATCACGTAATTGTATTCAGTGACATCTTTCTTGAACTCTTTATTATTTTTGTCTTTCACTGATTTGGAAAGACAAAAGCTCGTAATTGGTAGATAGATACAGAGAATCCCCATGGCTATACACAAGTGTAGCTACCATCGGCCAGCCATGTGACTAGAACCTTACCTTGAGTTACTCGTCCTCCTCTCGACCCTCAAACTACTATTGGGACCTTCTAGCCATCTGAATTTGAGAATGATTAGAATTTTATCCTTAGTCAAAATACCAACCTAGGAGACTATCTATTCTCAAGAAACCAAATGTTGCGAGTCTCTAATTATTTGCTTGAAGCTTGCTTTAACTAGCAACCCTTAAGCCTTAACCCAACCTTTCCTCGACCAAAGCCCACAGTTTAGACATGAGATAGACAAAGGTAAGGACAATCATTTACCATGACTACGGTAGACACCCATCCCGAGATTGGTTTCCAACAAATATTACCCTAGTTATGTAAGTTTTATTATTATGACCTAACTAGTATTGAAACACCACAGTCACTAGCTTAGCCAATACCATAGCTTAAATACCCTGTCATATTATGATCTACCAGTTATCAACAGCAATACATGATCACTACAGCCTATACCACTAGAACCCTTATGACAGTCTGGCAGGCTTGACACAAATAGAAATACACGACTTAGTTGTTAGAAATCTCCTTATATAATGTGTCGTAGAGTTGGTTACCCCGTCGATAACTCTTGTATACTATGGACGAGTAGATCATTCTATTTTATCGACCATGTGTCATTGTACACACTCATTTTCCATTTATTGAGGAACGATCCTTGACTTGACTTATATTTATCGTGTCCCGTTACGTCGTGCCTTATTCTTTATTAACAAGGGTCAAGGTACAATATCCAGACTTTGGAATTCTTCTAACCTCATTATTCCTAAAACTACGTCCTAGCTTCTAAGGTGAGTAGACTGTAAGTCTTCTAAAATTTTGGGATATACGAGGATTACCGATTGATTAGAATAATTTCCATTAGGATGATAATTAGTGCCCCATGGACTCCCACTTTCCATTTAGATCATTTTGTGTCCCCGGCCGTGTCATTAATATTCGGAGCACGAGACCAGCCGTTACCTCCCAACAAATTTCATATACAAGACATAGACGACTCCACCTTTATGTAAACATATCATGACCCACTCAAACACATCCCCTTGTACTCTATTTTTGTGGTACGACTTTCAGGTTAAAAGGACTAGGTATAACCCTTACCATAATACTGGTATACTTTTCGACTTCCACTAGAGCCTCAACCTTGACTCAATTCATTCGACCCAATATATGGTTGTGGTCTACTCGAAGTCCACTGTGCATATGCCACTAGTGTGCCACCCAATTGAGGCCTCATGTGCTATTTAAACACAAAAGTCACTAAAGGCACATTTTGGGGCTTTAGGGACCTAGCTGACCAACCTGACTGGCAACTAGCTCAACCACTTGGGTGGAAACCTACTCTAGGTTACCCTAACCTAGTAGAAATAGATTTATCTTGGGATCTTGTCTAGCCAATACAGATTGAAATCCCAGGTTCATCCAACTAGCGAGTGATGTCCAAATAGAGAACCCATTAAGACCCAGTAAAACCCATCCATACATACCACCGTATTTGGACTATAAAACCGAACTATTTGAAATAGGTCCCTAAATCTACTATGTAGTCTCCAACTCTTAGAATGTGAAGTCATTCCTAACCCTTATTTCATCTACCTGGAAGTCGCGATGTGATCTTGTATTGCACCTATATCCCTTGCTCGTGTGTTTAAATAACCACGAAAAAGATCACAATCTTGATTCTCAAATTCGGTTCTATTATGGAACCTTGTTTAGAATTTCGAGAATGGAACTTCTGTATTGCACGGATTGCAATCCCCTCTAAGAAACGAAGGGTTCTTCGATGTAGCAAGTGACTGGACTAGAGTAGCCATCTAGCAAATAAGTCAATGGTTTGTAAACTACCTTTCTATCCGCATCATTGGATACTCTCTACCGCTCTTGAAACTTCATATTTGCTCTCAATTATTCTTCCTTATCTCCCTGTCCTTCCTATTTCAGAGCGACGAATGATCATGCCTATTAGAATTTATCAATATTTCTTAGCTACTTGTGTAAATTTGTCGCTTGTTAAATTTTGGATTGCTTGATAGATAGGAGAGGATTATAGATACCATATGCCCTAGATATCTGTTGGTATGATTGTTAGCAACTAGTTAGAAGATTATAAGATTTTAGTTTGAGGAGTAGTGTGACCAAAGTTGGGTAGAAGTCATAGAGGTTATGTAGTTACAAAATGGCTAGGAGGAGTATATAAACTATTTTGAGGAATTAAAATTTAAGACGATTAAGGTAATAGTAGACTTCCCTTTTTGAATTTTAAGGAATAGTTATGAATTAGAATTTCGAGGGCGAAATTATTTTTAAGGTGGGTAGATTTGTAGCTCCCCTTCCAAAAATTTTGAAATAT
Organism: Iris pallida; assembly: GCA_029216955.1. Classification (NCBI taxonomy): domain Eukaryota; kingdom Viridiplantae; phylum Streptophyta; class Magnoliopsida; order Asparagales; family Iridaceae; genus Iris; species Iris pallida. The sequence goes on from JANAVB010015730.1 coordinate 27,489, forward strand.
TTTTACTATTATTTATTTTATTTAAATGGTGATTTTAGATTTTTTATAAATGATTAATTAGTTAATTATTACGGTAGATGATTTTAGTCATGGTTAGGGTTAGAGTACAAGGTGACTAGAAATTATGGCACGGATAGTGCAATGGCGTTCTTTGACTAGTGTATTAGCCCTGGTAGGGAAGGTCGAGCCATAGTGATGTCCTAACTAGGAAAACCAGGCCAAGTTGCGACTTAACCCCTACCGAAGATTTATTTATTTATTAATTATATTATTGAGTTTTAGGAAACCCGGTTGTACCAAACTAGTCCAAATTGGACCCAAACCAAGCCCATGCCTATGTAGACATACTTTTATGTGTGTACAAATATTTTCTAACTTTTTGGTGGACTTAATAATATTTTCTAAATATTTGGTTATTCATACAAAATAGGTGTTATTAATATTTAAATAGAGTTTTAGAATATTGGTACAATTTTCTAGGGCCAGATATGTTCACCAAAACTCTTTTGGTTATTTTAGTGGGTTATTGGTATTATTATTATTATATGGTTATTATTGTAATTGTTCGTAAATAATGTCAATATCATTCGTTTATTTGATTATTCATTAGCAAATGAATTATATATATAATATCGTTATTTATAGTAATATTCTACTTTGGAATTACGATAGCATTTTCTAAATATAATTGCCTAGATTTTATTTGGATTTATAGAGTAAATGTATAAATGGTATTCAATATACATTTAATCGTATATTGCTATATACATACTTTGTGTTTATTTAATGGTCTATTTATTATTTTTATAAATCAATAATTGTTATATTTAATTGTTATATTGTGATTTATAATTTATACGCACATATCATCATATATGTGTATGTATAACATCATCAAGGGAGATATTCACAGTGCGGTCTCCGCCTTCCTCCAGGGAGCTACTTACCCCAGAGCCATCTCGAGCACCAGCCTAATCCTAATTTCGAAGAAAGACAACCCAGAGACATTTCGCGACTTTCGCCCTATCAGTCTTTGCACCTTCACCAACAAGATCATATCCAAGATCATCGCTTTCCGCATGGCAGGCCTTCTCCCCAAGATCATCTCGGAGGAGCAGAGTGGCTTCGTTCGGGGGAAAAATATCCAAGATAACATCATGTTGGCCCAAGAGTTAGTCACCTGCATGAAGCTCCCAGCAAGAGGGGGCAACATAGCCATCAAATTGGACATGGAAAAAGCCTACGACAGACTGGATTGACAATTCATGATCTGGGTCTTCAGAGCCTTCCGATTTTTCGAAACTTGGACCAACATCGTGTGGAGATCGATCAGCAACTCATGGTTCTCTACGGTTATTAACGGCCATACGAACGGATTCTTCAAATCTAGTCGTAGGGTTAGGCAAGGAGATCCTCTGTCTTCCACCATCTTCTTCATCACGGTGGACGATTTGAGCAGAAACCTTAATAAGATGGCGAGCTCCCCCAACTTCCAGCACTACCACACTGCCAGCGGATGCCCGATCATCACCCACCTGGCCTTCGCAGACGATATCCTCATATTCTCTTCCGGGGACGCCGGATCCATGGACGTCGTACATAATATGCTCCAGAGATACGAAAGGTGCTCCGGGCAGAAGATCAACCCGGATAAAATGTTATCTACACCCACCACAAACTCAAGAGAGAGCAAGCGGTGAGCATCGCTACCACCACCTCATTCCCCATCCAGCATCCTCCATTCCACTACCTGGGATATCCCCTCGTCTACGGCAGATCTAACGCCGGGATTTTCGAAAACCTGATCACTCGTATCAGGAAGAAGCTCGAAGGCTGGCACAACGCCATGCTTTCTCCCGGAGGCAAGATGATCCTCATCAAACATGTCTTCTCTTCCATTCCCATCTACACCCTAGCTGCCTGCTCCCCTTCCAAGAAAGTTCTTTCCTACATCGAGAGCATCTTCAGCAACTTTCTCTTGGGACACAGTGGCGGTCACGACAAGCACCATTGGGCCAGCTGGGTTACCATGGCTCATACTACAGAGGAGGGGGGCTGGGATTCACTAAACTTTCCCACATCATTAATGCTTTCTCAATAAAATTATGGTAGACACTTCGCACAAGTAAGAACTTATGGTCCAGGTTCATGAAGGCCAGATACTTCAAATACATCTACCCGTCGACGGCCATCGCGAACAGCAGATCCTCCGCGGCCTGGCGACGCATTCTCATCGGACGGTCCCTAGCCGAACCAGCGATTCGCCTTAAGGTGGGCAACGGCGAAGCATCACCATTCTTGGAGCGCTGGGTCGGCGATATCTTGCTGTCCAACATTTTTGCTGCCCCCAGGAACAACACTATCAAGGAATTATGGGACCTTCCTATAATAACACCTGGAATTGGATCATAATTCGGGTTTGGGCCGGGTCTGAGGCGGTCGATTTCATTCGCCATAGCAGAGTAAAGATCGGACCAGACGCTGATAAGCTCGAGTGGTCGCCAGATGTTAACGGAGCTTTCTCGGTTAAGTCAGCCAGAAGAGTGATCTTAGGTAATGCGGCTCCATCTCCTACCATTGCCTCCTTCTGGCAGACCTGCATCTCCAAGAAGTTGTCCTTCCTCATCTGGAGAGCCCTTCGTAATATCCTTCCCACTGATGACACTCTCAACACCATCAGGTTTAGCCTTGCTTTCACTTGTACATGCTGCACAGATCGTCAATCGAAAACTCTCAACCATATCCTCAGTCAAGGGGATCTACCGATCAAGGTCTGGGGAGCTGTCTCCCAGTGTTGCCAATTGTCTCATGGGGGCGACAACTTCCACCACCTCATGGCAACCTGGGCATCGACATCTCACGGCCACCAGATCGTCGCTGCGGCTGCCACGTGGTTTCTCTGGAAAAATTGAAACAAGGCTAGATATGAAGGCCGCCCGTACAACGCCAACCAACTAATCCGGGAAACCATTCTCCAGTGCCATAAAAGGAGATCCCTCTACCATCATGGCCAGACGGGATTCTGGAACTCTCTCCTCTCCTCGGATCAGCCGTGTTGATTCTACTCTTCCTTGTTTCCCTCTTCTTTTGTCAGTATACGTGTATAGGCTTCGACATTTTGCGCCTCATGGTATACTTGTAATGGTTCGGCCTTTCGGCCTTCATGAATAAAACGGGTGTTTCCAAAATATATATATATATATATATATATATATATATATGTGTATGTGTATGTGTATGTGTATGTGTATGTGTATGTGTATGTGTATGTGTATGTGTATGTGTATATATATATATATATATATATATATATATATATATATATATATATATATATATATATATATATATATTGTGTGTGTGTGTGTGAAAAACTATATATATATATATATATATATATATATATATATAGTGTGTGTGTGTGTGTGTGTATGTGTATGTATAAATATATATACATATTGCATATTAGAAATAGATAAATAAATAAAAAAGAAAAGAAAAACCAAAGCAGAGGGAATCCCAGCCCGAACCCGAGCCTTCCCCCACCGCTCGATTTACATTTATAACCGAAACGAGATCTAGAGGGAGAGAAGTGAATTAAAAAGCAAAACCCTAGCCGCGCCACCACCCCTGTCACCCTGGAAACCTTTCCCAGCCCTGGTTGCCGTCGCGCGCGGCCACAGGTCGGCCAAACCACGGCCAATCCGCGTGCATGCGACTGAACAAGCAGAGCAGCGACGGCAGCAGGTACATCTCTTCGCTAATCGATTTCTTCGTGCACCGTTAATGTTTTTCGATTTCGCAAGATGCAGGGTAGAGCCTAACTGACCCTCTAGACTACACTCCTAGTAGTTCCTCGAGGTATCGATCCTACGAGTCGACAAATCGACTCAAAAAACCCAAAAAACTATTTGACAACTTCGAGACTGTGTCCAAACACCCAGGTTTAGCGATCGTTTTCCGTCAATTGTGTCAACTTCTTCCAAAACTAACTGATGAGACTTCTAGACAAACTATAGGGATTCATAACTTCTTTTGTAGATCATGATTTCCTCAACCACGCGTCGTGAAAACTGATTTGCAAAATCAAGAAAAACAGTATTTAGAAAAACAGAATTTTAGGAAAACCTCTCCGATACGACGTGCGCCCCACCAAACCGGGCGACGTGGTCGTAAACCGAAAGCATCGAAAGATGCGTATCGGCTTCATGGACGTGTGGGCTTTGACGGAATTTAAATTGGTTGTGTGTGTGCGACGAATTTGGTACGTATTCGTCAAAATTTACCGTATCGGCCTCTTCGCAAATTTCCTAATTACTTTATGCACGTTCGTCAAACCAAGACGAAACTTGTGCCAACAGGACCGTATCATTTTTTGGTCCTGTATGCCAAGTTTGGTCCGATTCTGAGACAGTTGACCGGATCACCGTTTTGCGGGTCCCACGATCCGACTCAACAGACGATTTTGTGCACGGCCCGTCGAAATCCAAATTTGGACATACGGTTGGATTTTTATCGAAAAACTAGACCTGTTGACATATAGTTTGACCACTTTAGAGACCATAAACTTTGGCACGCTTTTCGGTACAAAGTGGGTCCAACGGCGGATACCGTTTTGACTCGAAATTATCGTTTTGCCCCTGTGTCCAGAATTAGACTTAAGGACAGACAATTCCAGCTAATTTGACTATTCTGAAAACATTGGTAATGTTTATTTCAGCATCTGAAAACTTTTGCACGTATTGACTGTTGTGGCTCACTGAGTGGTATAGTATTATCGGTTTCACCAGTGCAGGACCTCAGGCGAGTACATCTCTGATGGTTTTCATATTTGATTATCTTTATACTTCCTGTATTTAATAATTTTTTACATTAATATCATGTTGATTCTTGACATGCTTGTCACACGAGATAGTAGTTATGGATTATTGCATGTTGTTCGTGACCAATATATTTTCGTGTTCGTGACCTGTTTGAATCCATGGGTACTAGTCGGGCGGGGGAGTACATTAGTAGACATGTTAACATACCCAAAAATATCCCAAAATGTCTATTCTTGTCTGATAGCAGTCGCACAATTCACGTACGGGATGCCAGATTTACCCCTTAGCCGTTTATATGTCGAAAGTGTATTTTAAATCACTTGTTAGATATAGTCTTGCTATATTACAATTTCTTGTCATTGCTTGTCTTGTGTACCATGTCTTCCTGCTTTTACTCGCATGATTCCTACCATGATTCTCTGTTTGTCCACTTATCATGTATCTCAGTATTATTACAGATTTGTGGATTTCGTCATTTATTGATTCTGTTGTGAGAATATACTCGTTCCATTCCTGACTGGAAACCAACATTTTTCAGGTTAACTGTGGCGTCACTTAGCATTGGGAGATACGGGTGTACTCGCAGACCAAAACCTAGAAATTAGATAGATATGATATTATTTTTATTACTTGTAAGAACTTTGTACTTTTTTTTAAATATAAATCTTGTAATAATTGTAGATTTGATTTAATAAGGTGAATGAGCAATAAATGTTATGTTTTTGTGATTTTAAGCATTTTGGCCGTGACAACGTTCTACCGTCGACTCTGCAGCGTAGGCTGGCTTAGACACGTCTCGTATCTGAAAAAGTGGGTGCATGTCGTGACACCAAAGCCAGTAATATCGATTCGGTTTATAGTTCTTTGGTTCTCAGAGTTGTAAGGAGGTCGTTCAAGTTCAGAAATCATCTCTGTTCTAGGGGCTGTTCGTGCGCTCGTCACCAAGCACCTTGTCACCAAGCACGGTGTTGTAAAGAGACTGCAAGCTCTCAATTAGCTTGTGAATAGTGGATTAACAACAGGCAAGAGTACCTACGACTGGATTAGTCCTTCAAAAGGGAAACTAGTATATATCGCAGTGTCCACTGAGTTTGATTCTCTGATCTCTTGCTATATTTATTTACTGTCTCTTTATTCACTGCCATAGTTATCTGCTTTTAATTTTTAATTGGTGATTATTTTCTACTGCACTCGCACTCACTCTATTCACCCCTCTCTAGAGGTGCTCAATGGTCCTACAATTGATATCAGAGCGGGTTATATTCTAATATAACAATCTCAGAGAGTATATATGGCAGCCGTGAAATCAATATTCAACGGTGAAGGGCAATCCACAAATAGACCCCAACTATTTGATGGAACAAACTATATTTACTGGAAAACACGAATGACATTCTTCTTAAAGTCTTTTGACTTTGATCTTTGGTCTATAGTTATTGACGGTTATAAGAAATCGGCACCTACAGTAGTCGATGATGTACTTACAGATAAGCCTCATGATAAATATACGAAGGCAAAAAAAAACAAAGGCTAGTCTAGATGCACGTGCCATCAACGCACTGTTTTATGCAATTGACAAGACAGAGTTCAATCGAGTTTCAACCTGTAAGACGTCTCATGAGATTTGAAAACTTTTTGAGGTAACTCATGAAGGTACTTCCCAAGTGAAGGAATCCAAAATCAGCAGACTAACACATGAATATGAATCTTTCAAAATGAAACCCAATGAGTCAATTACACAGATGTTTACTCGTTTTCTTGATATTACTAATCTTTACAATCTCTTGGTAAGGATTACAGTAATCACGAGAAGATCAGAAAAGTGCTACAGGCTCTAACAAAGAACTGGAACCCAAAGACAACTGCAATCATTAAAGGAAATGATCTCACCACAATGACTCTGGAAATACTTATGTGCAAGCTAATAACCCATGAGCTGGACCTACAAGAGTTTGAAGAAGCAATCCCAAAAGAAAAATCTATCGCCTTCAAAGCTCAAGCCAGAATATCAACATGCAAAGATTCTGATGAAGAATCATCCAGTGGTGATGAACAAGCCCTGCTAGTAAAAAATTTCAGAAAATTCTTAAATTTTGAGAAATCAAACAAAAAGAAAAAAGATGTCCATGAAGGCAATGAAGAAGAAACAATCTGCTTTGGATGCAAAAAGTCAGGGCATATGAAGAAGGACTGTCCAACTCCAAAGAAAAGCAGTCCATATGATAGATCAAGATCAAGCCGAAGAACAACAACTGGTCAAAAGTATGTAAATACAAGTATCTAGCATGAAAGTGATGCTAGTGAATCAGAGGAAGAAGATAGACCCTGCAGCACTGCAAATGTCTATCTCATGGCTTTTTATAAGGTATCCTCAAATCCTTTATATGATGATTTTACTTTCGATGAGCTAGAAAATGCCTTTAGCCAATTACTTGAAGAACATAGAAATGTGCTTGACAAGTATAAGCAATCTCGAAAAGAGGTCAAGGCATGTACAACCGAAGTAGCTAGACTGTCAAATATCATTAAAGATATTAGAGAGACATCTACTACTGGTAACACGGATGAGATAGCCAAGCTTAAAGTAGACTATGATGAGGCTATCCTCAAAATTAAAAAGAGAGAAAAAGACTATGTCAAGATACAAGAGTTATATGACATAGAGAAGAAGAAGCACTTAGTCACAGAGCAAAGACTCATTGATATGACCGCTAAATATGAAGAGTCTTATGCGGTTTCTAAAAAATTAGAAATCAAGTTAGGCAAACAGGTTATACCTGTGACACAGCCTAAAATTAGTCCTAATGCTAAGCATACACCTAAGAGGACTAAAATACAAAAAGCACGTAAGAAACACGAATATTACCATGCTTTCACATATAGGTTTTCAAAGAAACCACATATGCATGTCAACACAAAATCAACTAATATGTTTTCAAAACTTACTTCTACGTACTGTGGTACTCATGGGCACATATCACAGTATTGTCTAGCAAGAAAGCTTGTTGACAATCACACACTGATTTGGAGACCTAAGACTAATCAACATGGACCCTTTAGTAAATGGGTACCAAAGGATTCATCTACTTGTTTTGTAGGTGGACCCTCAACCCTCTCATGCTAAAAGCAAGTGGATCATCGATAGCGGATGTTTGCGGTACATGACTGGTAATGCATCTTTATTCGTTATGCTATCGATAAAAAAAGAAGGATACGTCTCCTTCGGAAACAACCTGAGAGGTAATATCATTGGAAATGGCATTGTTGGTATATCTCCTTATCCTGTAATAAAAGATGTTTGTCTAGTTACGGAATTGAAACATAACCTACTGAGCATAAGTCACTTGACAGATAATGGTTATGGCATCAATTTTGTAAAAGATAAATGTACAATATATGATATGTCATCTGGTAATCTCGTATATAAAGGGATTAGAGAAGACAATATTTATGTTTTTTTTCGAGAGAGTACTAATAATGCAGGAAGATGCCTAGTAGCAAACTTAGATGAAAGCTGGCTGTGGCATATGAGGCTAGAACATGCTAATATGAACACTATCTCACGGCTAAGCACTAAAAAGTTGGTAAAAAGACTCCCTGAGATATCATTCAAGAGAGATATGGTATATGCAGACTGTGAAAAGAATAAAGCATATAGGTCTATATTTAATTCCATCAATGTTGTAAGTACTTCTAGACCTTTGCAGTTGATACATATAGATTTACTTGGTCCTAGTAGAGTCGCTAGTCTTGGCGGTAAGCTCTACGCCATTGTTATTGTTGATGATTTCTCTCACTTTACTTGGGTTTAATTTTTATCAAACAAAAGTGATACAATTTTTAAATTTCAGATATTTTGTAAAAAGGTACAAAACGAAAAAGGCTTCATGATTACTCGTATCCGAAGTGATCATGGTGGCGAATTTGTAAATACTGATTTCAAAAAGTTTTGTGATGATAGTGGATATTACCACGAGTTTTTCTGTCCTAGAACTCCTCAACAGAATGGTGTTGTGGAGCGGAAGAACCGTACTCTAAGCGAGATGGTTAGAGTCATACTGAATCAGCACAATCTTTCTAAATACTTTTGGACAGAAGCTGTAAGTACAGCCTGTCATATTTTGAATAGGGTGTTAATTCGACCTATCTCGAAGAAAACACCTTATGAACTCTGGTTTGGAAGAATTCTAAATATTTCATATTTTAAAGTTTTTGGATGTCGCTGTTTTATCCTGAACACCAAGGACAACTTGGGAAAGTTTGACTCTAAAGTAGATGAAGGAATATTTCTCGGATATGCTGCTAAGGGTAAGGGATATAGAATTTCCAATAAAAGATCTATGATTATTGAAGAATCCATTAACGTTACTTTTGATGAGCTCAATAGTCATAGATCTAGCGACAGTGATGATGAAAATGTACAAGTCAGAACCAATAAAAGTCATATGGAAGATCTGACTCATAGATTTGAATCATTGAAGTTCTTGCCAGATCATCCAGAGATGCTCATTATAGGTGATATATCAAAAGGTGTAAGTACACGCTCTTCATATAGAGATACTGAAATGGCAGCTAAAGTAGCATTCATTTCACAAGTAGAACATAAGAATGTAGCAGATGCTGTTAATGATATTTTTTGGATTGATGACATGCAAGAGGAACTTAATCAATTTGAGAGAAAATAAGTTTGGAAACTCGTTCCTAAACCTATTGGTCAATCGATAATTGGTACTAATGGGTGTTCTAAAATAAATTAAGTGGAGATGGACAAGTTCTACGCAACAAAGTACGTCTAGTGGCACAAGGTTATAATCAAGAAGAAGGTATTGATTATGACGAGACATATGCTCTTGTTACTAGACTAGAAGCTATCCGTATGTTTTATGCATATACATGTTTTAATGATTTTAAATTATTTCAAATGGACATGAAAAGTGCATTTTTAAACGAATTTTTGAAAGAAGAAGTTTTTGTGAAACAACCCCCTGGTTTTAAAGATTTTCAAAAACCTGATCACGTCTTCAAACTTAAGAAAGCACTCTATGGACTCAAACATGCACCTCGTGCTTGGTATGAACGCCTAAGTGCCTTCTTACTTGAAAATGGTTTTTCAAAAGGAATAGTTGATACTACTTTATTTATCAAGTCTTTAGATGATGATATTCTTCTTGTGCAAATATATGTTGATGACATCATATTCGGATCTACTAATGAAAAACTTTGTCAAGAGTTTGCTAAGTGTATGCAGAGTGAATTTGAGATGAGTATGATGGAAGAGCTGAACTTCTTCCTAGGACTTCAGATCAAACAACACTCAAAAGGAACATTCATCAATCAAGCTAAATATACAAAGGACATACTGAAAAAGTACGACTTCGATAATGTAAAGCCAATCGAAACTCCAATGGCTACATCAACAAAGCTTGACACTGGTGAAAGTGGTAAACCTGTCGACCACCGTAAGTATCGAGGTATGATTGGTAGTTTATTGTATTTAACTGCTAGTCGTCCTGATATTATGTTTAGTGTCTGTATTTGTGCACAATATCAGGCAAATCCTAAGGAATCACACTTATGTGCCGTTAAGCGTATCTTTCGATACCTTAAGGAAACTTCAACAGTCGGCTTATGGTATCCTAAAACCAAATCCTTTAACCTGATAGGTTACTTGGATGCGAATTTTATATGATGCAAAGTAGACCGTAAAAGTACCAGCGGTACGTATCATTTCCTAGGAAAAGCCTTAGTCTCGTAGTTTAGCAAGAAACAAAATTTTGTAGCACTATCAACTACTGAGGCTGAGTATATCGCCGCAGGACGATATTGTGCTCAAATTTTATGGATGAAGTAAACCTTAGAAGACTACAATATGTACCACACTAAGATTCTTATTTATTGTGACAACACTAGCACTATTAACCTGACTAAGAATCCTATATGTCATTCACGCACAAAGCACATAGAGATTCGTCATCACTTTTTACGTGATCACCAACAACATAGGAATATTTGCTTAGAATATGTTGACACGGATTATCAAATAGCAGACATTTTCACAAAACTACTAGCTGAAGACCACTTTAACAATCTGCGTCGAGAGCTCGGCATACTTGAATTTTCAAATTCATAATGTAGTATGATTAGTAAATCAATTTATAACTCAAAACTTTAACCTTTATTAATAGACGTTATTTTGGGTACAAGCCGAAAGGGTCCTTCTGTCATACAGGCGTAAATAGTCTGAAGCGACACGGTGTACTAGTCTTCGGACTACCGTTAGCTGGAATCCGGCCCCTACAGCTAACCGAAAGTAATAGAAATTATTAAATGAAGAAGTATGCATGTTATACATTGAAGTTTATCAATTATACAACATTAAGGACATTGGAAATACAAGCAGCCGAACTCAGACTGAGTTTGGATGGTAACTATGCGAATTTCTAGAACAGAACAACCGTCCCTAGTCCTTATAAACCCCACTATTCCCACTTCTATTCTCATCTTCCCACCGAGAATCCTCTCTAAAACCCTAAGTGAAGGTTCTCCTCCTCCCCCTCTTCAAGTATTGTGGAGTTTTGAAGTGATCCTCTTCATCTTCTTCTTCCTTCCTACAAAGGTAATCATCTATCCTCTCTCTTTGCTTTCTATGGCACCCAAAGCCCAAAAGAGAAGGATTGATACCTCCCAAGTAGGATCATCTTCTTCTGACTATGTCCCAATCAATGTTTTCAGTCCAGCTCGTCCTTCTGACAATGACGACTATGACTCCGGTCTATTTCTTGACAAGAAATTTTTCGATCTTTGGTTTACTTCCTTCTTTGGTCGTAAAATCTGTACTGGAGCTTGTGTAAATTTTATAAATTTTTTTTTGAATATGCTCCTACTTTTAACCGACTTGGAATTTGGGACTTCTTTGAAATTTTTGATAATATTTATGATAATTTTGTCAGGATGTTTTACTGCAACTTACAAGTAAAAGATAATGGCAATTTCTATTCTTGTGTTGCTGGACAAGAACTTGAGTTCAGTGCCACTGATATCAGTGAATATTTTCATGTTCCTGATATTGGTAAAGCTTTGGTGGATATTAACCACGTAGAGTTTCCAGAAGGTGTCACCCATGACTCCTTCAAAGCATTGATGTGTCACCCTCGTCCTGTCCCACGTAGGGTGTATTCAAAACACTTGAATCAGGACTTCTATGAATTGCATCACTTTATCTTCTCCGCTTTACTTCCAAAAAGGGGATCTTCTGACGAGATCACCTTTATGGAATTATCTGCGATGTATCATATTCACTTTGGCATACCTTTTTCCGTCCCTAAGACTGTTATGGCCTGGATGCTCAATTGCAGAAGTGCAGGGCGTAACCTTATTTACCTGTCATGACCTGCACCCAGTGTAGGGGCACGAGAAGTGGTTACGTCCAGCCTATGCCGCAGTGCCGGCGGTAGAACACTGTCCTAGGTCACATACATCTAACAGTTATAAGGTACCTGTACAGTATATACACTCCGAATGGAGGTGACAAAATAAAGTACAATTCAATCACAACTAAGGAAGAAAGTACGGTAAAATAGAATGGATGACAACACAGAATCCACAGATAATAAATACAGATAAGAGAGTGCTAAAAGTCTAAGATAAACAACTCCACAAATCCAGAATACAATCTCCAATAAATACAATGTATCCAAGGACAGAATGATAATAGAAACTAGTCTAGCTAACTAGCCTAGTCTACTGGGGTAGTATCGTCTGCAAGTACTGGGTCCTCCTGAGAGTCCAGCTCACATGTGTCATTTAGGCCTGCTCCGTAATAAGTGGGACACAGCTCCTCAAAGTCATCTGTAATATTTCAACAGGTCCAGTAAGGACTGGAACGAGCACAATACATCTCACATAGTTTATATCATGACAGGAATATAATTCAGGCAATAAAGTAAGATACATGAAATGCTAAAGAGTATACATGAGTAAAAGAGAAGACTATAATGAAATATATACTATAGGTAAAGAACTACAGTGAACTAGTGATTTAGAGTACAAGCTAGACATGTGAACGGTTTGATAATAAATATGAGAGGTTTTACATAGCTACACTACTTTGGAAATTGTCCACATGACTATTTATACTCCCCCGTACCCCAATCAATACACAAGGATCCGTTCAAGTTATGCTATTGTACATGATTTCACATGGGGGCCCATAAATGGGTGCACATGAATATAAACATGGGAGCTCCGTGAACATGAGAGTACATGAATCACGAGAGTGCACATGAATGGTGAAAGCACAAAAATACATGATAAAAGTGAAACACACATGACATGATGTATCTGATGCTCCCGAAGGGGATAACATCGTATGAAAAGATCCATATAGTACTAATCCGTGTTTCTATCGTGTCAGCAACAAGTAAAATAATCTAGAGCAAGAAAATAGTCCTAGCAAGTATGAAACGCTCAGAGAATGTACTCGTCTGATATCCTGAGTGTCTGAATGAAATACTACCTGATGAGTGGTGTCTGGCTCCTATTCAGAACAGTACAAGTCACAACATATCCAAATTAGTAAAATGAGCTACTATGATGTATTCTACATGATATTGGGTCAATTCTAGACTAAAGTCAACCCTGGTCAACTTCAGTCAACTAACTAGTCAATGCTAGGTCAACTAGGTCAACCTAGACCCAATCAAGTCTCACTAGGCCTAACCAGTCTATCCTAGCAAGCACACATCATCCTCAAGTCACACAAGTCTAATATAACCCAACTCATGTATATATCACCATATGCCATAGGCTATACCACATAGGCCATGAGCCAATTTCACATATTATAGGCAATACACACCTCTATTTCATATATCTATATACATACCATTTATATAGGCAAATGCAATATTTATATTATATTACATATATCACATTCACATTTATATATATATATATATATATATATATATATATATATATAAATATACATATAGGGTAGCTACATAGGTATAGGTACTAGATAACATATTCGTATATACATGTAGAGACAGACATGTGTGTGTGTGTATGTGTGACAGAAAAACAATAGAGTGATGTGTAACTTAATGTGTGAAAGAGTGTGCGTGTACACTTAATAGGAGACCCGTGTGTAGGTTCTCAGGGAATGTGATCTGGGGTGTGTGTGTGTTATAGAGCATAGGCATGTGTGGGTGAGTGTATATAGTGGCTTAGGTTCTCAGAAAAGTGTGTGCAAGTGTCTCCTGTGAACCAACATGGTTCTCAGTTTTGGGTGTAACCTATGATGTGAAAGAGATGGGTGTGTGTGTAACAGTTAGTAGAGAGTGTCATGTGACCCAATGTGGTTCTCAGTGTGACAGTGGGTAGATAGGGTACATGTGTGAAGAGAGTCAACTCAGGTTTGTGTGAGTGTCACATAGCAATCACCAATCAGGGAACTCATTCCAGTTCTTATCATTTCCAGATATCTCAGTTTAGGTGTATGTGTAGATAGTGTGCTAGTGTGTACACTTGTGGGAAAATAGTATTAATCTCATGTTTGTGTATAGGGAAAATTCAGTAGGAAAGTGTGGACATAGTTCTCAGATTTCAGATTCCTAGGTTAACAGGAAAACACCATTAAGTTCTCAGTGTTTAGGTGTGAGTGACAGTGTGTGTAAACATGTGGTTCACTGTGTCAATTTCAGATTTAGGAAACAAGCAATGTATCATTGTGTGTGTATGTCTCAGAAATCCCAACAGTGCATCAGTTCAATGAATCCCAACCCCAATGTAATTTCGAAATCGATCACTACTACAATCATAATCCTAGTGCAACCCAAATCTCAGCTGAACATAGGAACAATATGTGTACACCAATTTCATGTTGCAAATTATCAGAGTTTATAAACAGTGCACATTATCAAGGTACCAGTTAATAAAATCCTAAACAAACTGCCAATTCGAAAACTAGTGTAATATGAAAACTAATCTCTATGCCAAGTGAACCCTAGCATGTAGGCTAAAACCTAAATTTATTTAAGTGTACAAACAATCAAATGGAATACACAAAACAGGTTAATAACACATTAAAAATTCAGAATCCAACTGACAGCCTACATGTATCAGTAAAATAGGAGTTTCCCTATTTCGAAATGAAAATCACAACTAATAAGTCAAATTAATGGTTGGTAATTGTAGTCACACATGTGTACGTGTCACAGGGAGTATTGAAGAACAGGTGGCAACTCTAGAGGGGGGTGAATAGAGTTTATATAGAAAATAACCAAATAAAAATTAACTCTATCACAAATAAAACCAATCAGAGTAAATGCGGAAAATAAAGAGAGAATCAAGAGAGCATACGCAGACACAGCCGATTTTAACCTGGTTTCCCTCGTGGAGGACTAGTCCAGGCCTGAGAACTCTAGCTCATGATTAAATCCACTATTTGTGAAATAGTAGTTTACAACCCGTACCTTTACTTCAGAAGAGCACGTCAACTTCTTATAGAGGATCGCAGTGGCGATTTGTTTGGAATTGTCCAAGCGACTTCTTCAACTCTTGCACAAGAATCCTAACTGAGAGATGCTGAGCACTCGAGACTTAGGAGGCTTGTGGCTAGCAGATGGGAAGGGTATAGCTTATTTGAGCTATAAGAGAGAAGAGAAGAGAAGATTAGATGATTTGAAATGAGAAAATTTATGGCCTATTTATAGTATTTTTGTAGGCAGAATTCGGCCAGAATTCGGGTAGAAAATTTCAAATATTTGGCCGTTGGACAACTAGCAACCAGCTAACCCTAAAATTAGGGATGCTGATTTCTAGGGGACAGAGTTCGGCCCGAACTCTGTGTGGAGGCAGAGTTCGGCCCGAACTCTGTCTCCAGAGCACAGAATGGTTCTAAATGGCCAGTGGGTATTTTTCTGGATGGTGGAGTTTGAGGATTATTGGGTAGGCTATAGGTCAAGTCTCAAGAGCTCAGCATAACACAGTTTACATCAGTCTAGACTCAACAAAAGTGTAAAATACAGACTCAAATATAACTGAGAAGCTGAGACTGAGCTGTCTTCTGACTTGAGCTTAATGTAGACGTCGTGTGTCGTATTGAACTATTATAAATATTATTTAGTCAATGTTATCAATATTTGGTTGACTGTGACTTTGTGTCAACAATCTTCCCCATATTGATAATTGACAAAATAATATATGTATATTCAATATTCATACCTGGACACAGTTGATCACAAAAACATAGCTCCCCCATAATCAATGCCAAGCAGAAATAATAGCTCCCCCGTAAATAATGCATTGAACCTGTTGGCCTGATAAATAATATCTCCCAAAAGCACCAAATAGCACATATATACTAAAAATATAAAAATAGTATGACAAGAATAAGAATATACATAGTTCTCCCCCTTTTGGCATTAGCAATATAAACTGCATATGAATAATAATGATGCAACCACACCAAATAGAGAAGAAACTATATATGAATGATCAAAACGAGCAACTAGCATAGAATAAGAAACTACGATAAAATGTCATCACACATAACCAGAGTCATCAAACTACCAGAGTTTGAGCACAACCCAAGTACATAAAGACAAATAAAACTAAATAACTGGAAATCAGAAAATATAAACTAGAATCATCATCAGCAGCAGCAGATAGTAGACGCCATCTCCATCATGGAGCACGAGAAGGCCCAGCGAAATTTGAATGATCAGTGAATGAACGGTTGGGGTCCACAATAGCAGCATCCGGATCCAGGTAGCGCATGACCCAGGGGTCGTCAATGCGATATCCAGCGCGACCAGGATCCCGCTCCATGGAAATGGGCATAGAAGGGTGCCGAGACATAGAATACCGAATATCGTGCAGCGAGTTGCTGAGGGCACTCATCTGCAGGGTAGTCCGGTAGTCCATCTGAGTCCAGCGATCGTCCTCCAATGCGAAACAATCTCTGAGCATGGTCTGGATGGAGTTAAGAGTAGCAGGAGGAGGTGGCGCATCCTGTCCTAGTGGAGGGGCGTCAGGCTCCTCATCATCAGAATGCTCAGAAGTCTCAGGAGAGGCGACGACTGCCTGAAGATGTCGTGCCTTGGAAAGGAATACAGGAGCAGGCAAGAAAGGACAATCATGAATAGGGACAATGAACGCACGAAAAACTATAGGAAGATACAAAGGATAAACCAGGGCTCGTGGTTTCTTCCTACAGTTAATCATCCAGTCCATCATAGAACGTGGAAGATTGAACGGGATGCGATAATGAAGATGATACAAAGCAGAGATCTCAAAATAGGTTACTTCATCGGTGGAGCCAGCTTTTGGCAGAATAGTATTGAAAATAATTCGATGAAGTTCATAGAAATACGGGTAGAGGTGTTTGGCCATAAGCTTGCGAGGACATATGTTAGGAGCACATAGTTCCTCCTTAAAGCTCTCAAGGGAAGTTTTACCAACAAATTGGAATTGGCGGGCTTCCATAAGCTTATCCCAAATATCGAGATCTTGAAGTTCAAGATACTCGCCCAACTCAGAAGCATCAAAAGCAATATCAATACCGGCAACCCGGGAATAGATGTGAGTGGCATCGTGAGTCAAGTTGCAATAGAACATTTGTATGGCGCTACGATAAATAACAAAGTTTGAAGCAACTAACTCATTTAAGCAAAAATCTTGAAACATTGATTCATATTGAGAAAAGATGGTAAAATTAATAGGATGTCCCCCGAATACCGGACGAGTCCGAAAGTCTCTAAACCACTCGTTGGATGCGTCTAGCGATACAAATAATCGGTCGTCATACGTATTAAGGTCGCGGGGACGAGGTGGGTTGAACAACGGATGAAGGGGTTGTTGTTGTTCAACGGGTTGCTCAATGGGAGGAGGAGGATTCGAAGAGGAAGCACCCTCGATTCGAATTCTCTTGCCACGATTGGGAAAGCGAGGAGCCATTTAAAAAATAGAGAATTTGAAATAGAGAGGGAGAAGGTGTTATACCTCAAATCAATAATGAACAGTGAAAGAGAATGAGAAAATAGCCCTTCTCCTTGATTTTGATGAGAAATGGAGCACATTGGAGAGAAAACTAGGGTTAGGGTTTGTGAAAATATGTTTGGAGAGGTGAAAGTGATGGTAAGAATGAAGGAGAGGAAGGAAAACCCGAATATAAGAGGAGGGTTTTCTTTGGTCGGACTAAATCTGGACCGTAGGATCTCATTTTATCAAACGGCTGAAACCTGTCCCGATTCTGGAACAAGGGGAACCGAATTCGGCCCGAACTCTGGTAAGGGAAGAGTTCGGCCCGAATTCTGGGTCTTTGTCCCAGAACTAAAAATAGGCTAGAAAAAAAAATTAAGTATGGGAAATCAAGTTAGATAAAAACAATAGCTTGAAAGATTCAATTAAAATAGAATAATAGCAGAATAAAATTGAAAAAATAGTGAATCTGCAGTAAGAAATCAAAACGAACCATATAATAAATAAGGAAATATATCATAATTCAATAGTTTGAAGTTGCCATGGGTTAGCTGCAGGGGCCGGATCCCAGCTAGCGGTAGTCCTGTGGACTAGTGCACCGTGTCGCTTAGGCTTTTACGCCTTGTTGTCAGAAGGGCCCTTTCGGCTTGTACCCATAGCAAGTTCATCGTAAGAGAATCATAATATAATCGATATTTACGTAGGTGAGTTTTAATTTATGACAGCTTCATCTAAAATTCCAAGTTCACGACAAAGGAAATTGAAGCGCTCTTCGGATAATGGCTTAGTAAAGAAGTCTGCTAGCTGATGATCAGTGTCAATAAACTCTAAGTTAATCGTGCCATTTTGCTAATGATCACGCAAAAAGTGGTGTCTAATTTTAATGTGTTTTGTGCGTGAGTGACAGATAGGGTTCTTAGTCAAGTTAATAGCACTAGTATTGTCACAGAATATAGGAATGTGCATGAAAGATAAATTATAGTCTTCAAGGGTTTGCTTCATCCACAGAATCTGTGCACAACAACGCCCAGCTGCTATGTATTCAGCTTCTGTTGTGGATAGTACGACAGAATTCTGTTTCTTGCTAAACCAAGAGACTAAAGCCTTTCCTAATAAATGACACGTGCCGCTTGTACTTTTACGGTCGACCTTGCATCCAGCAAAGTCAGCATTAGAGTAACCAATGAGGTCAAATAATGTTGACTTGGAATACCATAGGTCCACTGTAACCGTACCCTTAAGGTATCGAAAGATACGCTTAACAGCGGTCAAGTATGATTTCTTAGGATTTGCTTGATATCTAGCACATAGGCAAACACTAAACATGATATCGGGGCGACTAGCAGTTAAATAAAGTAAGCTGTCTATCATACCTCGATACTTACGTTGATCAACGGGTTTGTCGCTCTCATCTGGTTCTAGTTTGGTTGAAGTAGCCATTGGAGTGCTGATTGGTTTGACGTTGTCAAGATCGAACTTTTTCAGCATGTCCTTTGTATACTTCGACTGACAGATGAAAGTTCCATTAGCCATTTGTTTCACTTGCAGACCAAGAAAGTAGTTGAGTTCTCCCATCATGCTCATCTCAAATTTTGTCTGCATATACTTGGCAAATTCTTGACAGAGGGTTTCATCAGTAGACCCAAAAATAATATCATCAACATAAATTTGAATTAATAGAATAGTGTCTTTAAAAGATTTTATAAAAAGTGTAGTGTCAATTTTCCCTTTTGAGAAACCTTTCTCAAGCAAGAAACTGCTTAGCCTTTCATACCAAGCTCTGGGGGCTTGTTTAAGGCCATATAGCACTTTCTTTAGCTTGAACACGTGGTCGAGAAATTTGTGATTTTCAAAGCCAGGGGGTTGTTTTACATAAACTTCCTCCTTAATAAAACCATTCAAGAAAGCACTTTTCACATCCATTTGAAATAATTTGAAATTTTGATAATTTACAAATGCACGAAGCATCCGAATGGATTCTAGTCTAGCAACCGGAGCATACGTCTCATCGTAGTCGATACCTTCCTCTTGGTTGTATCCTTGAGCTGCTAGACGAGCTTTGTTGCGTGTGACTGAACCATCTTCATTTACTTTGTTTCTAAAAATCCATTTAGTACCAATTATCGAGTGATTAGTCGGTCTAGGAACTAGTTCCCACACTTGGCTCCTTTCGAATTGGTTGAGTTCATCTTGCATAGCGAAAATCCAAAATTCATCATTAAAAGCTTCAAAAATGTTTTTCGGCTCAACTTGTGAAATAAAGGCAGTGCTAGCAATAGAGTCTCTTAGTGATGATCTGGTAGTTACTCCACGTGAAACTTCACCTATCACTAAATTTTCTGGATGAGAAGGCTTGAAAGAGAATTTCTTTGGCAAGCCCTCCAGAGAATTTGTTTCGGTAGAAGTATTCATTGGAGTAGAAGTTGATGGCTCAACGTCATCATCAAGAGTACTTGCTGCACTGTTATCTTCATTAAAAGTCATATTTGTTGACTCTTCCACAATTAGTGAGCGTTTATTAAAGACTCTATATCCCTTACTCTTGGCAGCATAGCCAAGGAAAATACCATCGTCAGCTTTGGCATCAAATTTGCCTAAGTTGTCTTTGGTGTTAAGGATAAAACATCTACATCCAAAAACTTTAAAATAAGAAACATTGGAGGTTCTCCCAAACCAAAGCTCATAGGGTATTTTCTTCGTAATGGGACGAATAAGCACCCTATTCAAAATGTGGCATGCTGTACTGACAGCTTCTGCCCAGAAGTATTTCGGAAGTAAAAATTTATTCAACATGACTCTAGCCATATTGCCAAGAGTCCTATTCTTCCGCTCCACAACATTATTTTGTTGAGGAGTTCTTGGACAAGAAAATTCATGATCAAAACCATTAGAATCACAAAACTTTTCAAAATCAGAATTTTCGAATTCGCCTCCATGATCACTTCGGATACGAGTGATCATGTAGCCTTTTTCGTTTTGAACTTTCTTGACAAAAATCTTAAAAACTGAAATAGCATCACTTTTATTTGCAAGAAAGAAAATCCAAGTAAATCTTGAAAAATCATCAATAATAACAAAGGCATAGAGTTTTCCGCCAAGACTGGCTACTCTACTAGGCCCAAGTAAATCCATATGGAGTAATTGCAAGGGTCTAGAAGTGCTTACAGAGTTTATGGAATGAAAAGATGACTTGGTTGCCTTGTTCAACTCATATTCGGTACATACGGTGTCCTTTTTGAATGTGATGTCGGGCAAGCCTCTAACTAGCTTCTTGGTTAATAGCCTGGATATATTATCCATATTGGCATGATCAAGATGCTGGTGCCATAGTAGCCGTTCATCTTTATGAGCATATAAACATCTACCTGCATTGTTAGTATTTCCAGATAAATAGAAAGTATAAATATTATCCTTTCTTACCCCTTCAAAAGCGATGTCTCCCGTTGACCTATCATAAATAAGGCATTTGTTTTGTCCAAAGTTAATGTCATATCCATGGTCAGCAAAATGACTAATGCTGAGCAGGTTATGCTTTAACTCGGTCACTAGGCAGACATCCTTTATTACGGGAGAGGAAGGATAACCAATATTACCATTTCCTATAATATAACCTTTGAGGTTGTTGCCGAAGGATACATATCCTTCTCTCTTCATCGATAGTGATGCGAAAAGAATTGCATCTCCTGTCATATGCCGCGAGCATCCACTATCGAGAATCCACTTACTCTTAGTAGAGGAGGGAAGGTCCACCTACATCAAGAGTAGATGTGACCTTTGGTACCCAATTTCTTGAGGGTCCTGAAAAGTTAGTTTTTGGAAACCATGCATATATTTTCTTATCAACTAATCTTCTAATTCTACATTGTGGTGATATGTGTCCATGCAAACCACAATAAGTACATGTAGTATTCCTATTTACATTAGGAGCATGCTGATGATGTCTATAAGCAGTGTAATGAGCATAAGTATGATGATTAGCATGATGATGATGATTATGCATAGAGTGCTGTGGAGTGGCATGGTGATATTGTCTATATGGAGCATGGTGATGTTGTCTATATGGAGCATGGTGATGTTGTCTATGTGGCATGACATTGTGATATTGTCTATATGGTATGACATTGTGATGTTGTCTATATGGCATGACACTGTGATGTTGATTGTGTCTTTGTACAACATGATAATTGTATCTATGATAATTATTTCTACGTGTATGTGGTTTGTGTCCTTTGTGAAATTGTGTGTATATGAAAGCATGATTATGTGTTGTAGATGGATGATATGAATGACTAGCATGAGAAGTGTTATGCTTTGCGGGTGTCTCATGAGATTGGGTTTGAGCAACCTGTTTACCCAATTTAGTCTCTAATCTCTTGGAGACAGCCCGCAGATCAGTAACCTTAGCATTTAAACCATAAATCTTAGTCATAGAAATCTTGTGTCTACTCTTTTCTTCAGCAAGCAACATGTTGAGTGTTGTGATTTCTTGTGTCTGTTGCTCAATACGTGTTTCAGCATCATGAAGGCTTAGTTTAAGCTTCGATACTTCATCAGTGACTTCCATGGGTGAAGTGTCTCTAATGTTATCAAGCAATAGAGAAAGTCTTTGAATCTCGTCTTTATGACTTTTGATTTTGTCCTTGGCGTGTTTGTATTTACCAATGATCTTTTTGTGATCATCGAGTAAATCAGTGAAAGCATCGCCAAGTTCATCAAAAGAGATGTCGTCAAGAGTTTCGTTTGATACCTTATCGGATGTTGCCATTAGACACACATTAGCCGTATCTTGAGGAGAGTCCTTTTCTTCCTCGGAGTCACTAGCTTCTCTTTCATGCCAAATGCTTGTGTTGGCATATTTCTTTGATGAAGTCTTCTTGTATGGCTTTTCATAGCGGTTGCTCTTCTTCAAGAATGGACAGTCTTTTCGGACGTGTCCAGTCTTTTTGCAACCATAGCAAGTTGGCTCTTCTTCACCATCTTCTCGTGGTTCCTTCTTCCTTCGATTGAAGCGAAGGAATTTCTTGAAGTTGCGGACCATAAGGGCTTGATCATCTTTTGAGTCATCATCATCTGTCTCTTCGGGTTCAGCCCTTCACCGGTGAGCTTTGAATGCGATCTCCTTAGCCTTAGGAGCAGGCTCTTCGAAGTCCTTGAGGTCAAGCTCATGAGTCATTAGCTTTCCCTTCAAGGTTTCCATGGACATGGTTGTGAGATCATTTCCTTCTATGATGGCCGTCACCTTAGGGTTCCAAATCTTTGGTAGCCCCCTAAGTAGCTTGCGAATCTTCTCGTGATTTGAGTATTGCTTGCCGAGCGAAGACAGGGGGTTGATGATGTCGAGGAATCTTGTGAACATTTGCGTGATCGTCTCATTTGGTTTCATCTTGAAAGCCTCGTATTCTTGCGTGAGACAACTTATCTTTGATTCCTTGACTTGGGTAGTTCTTTCATGCATCACTTCTAGAAGTTTCCATACTTCATGAGATGTGGTGCATGTAGATATCCTGTTGAACTCATTCCTGTCTATAGCACAGAATAAAACATTAATAGCTCTTGCATCTAGACTTGCCTATTTTTTCTCCTCGTCAGAATATTTGTCATGTGATTTCTCAACAAGATCACCGTTGACAACTATCCTGGCTGGCTTTTTGTAACCGTTAGTGACGACAGTCCACAGGTCAAAGTCTAGAGACTTGAGATAAAAACTCATCCTTGTTTTCCAATATGTGTAGTTGGTTCCATCAAATAGGGGAGGCCTATGAGTGGACTGCCCTTCACCATGATTGGAAATCAATGATTGTGTGGTTGCCATGGATCAGCTCTAGGATGTAAATCATTGTAAAGAGAACAGAGCTCTGATACCAATTGAAGAACAGGTGGCAACTCTAGAGGGGGGTGAATAGAGTTAATATAGAAAATAACCAAATAAAAATTAACTCTATCACAAATAAAACCAATCAGAGTAAATGCGGAAAATAAAGAGAGAATCAAGAGAGCATACGCAGACACTGCCGATTTTAACCTGGTTTCCCTCGTGAAGGACTAGTCCAGGCCTGAGAACTCTAGCTCAGGATTAAATCCACTATTTGTGAAATAGTAGTTTACAACCCGTGCCTTTACTTCAGAAGAGCACGTCAACTTCTTATAGAGGATCGCAGTGGCGATTTGCTTGGAATTGTCCAAGCGACTTCTTCAACTCTTGCACAAGAATCCTAACTGAGAGATGCTGAGCACTCGAGACTTAGGAGGCTTGTGGCTAGCAGATGGGAAGGGTATGGCTTATTTGAGCTATAAGAGAGAAGAGAAGAGAAGATTGGATGATTTGAAATAAGAAAATTCATGGCCTATTTATAGTGTTTTTGTAGGCAGAATTCGGCCAAAATTCGGGTAGGAAATTTCAAATATTTGGCCGTTGGATAACTAGCAACCAGCTAACCCTAAAATTAGGGATGCTGATTTCTAGGGGACAGAGTTCGGCCCGAACTCTGTGTGGAGGCAGAGTTCGGCTCGAACTCTGTCTCCAGAGCACAGAATGGTTCTAAGTGGCCAGTGGGTATTTTTCTGGATGGTGGAGTTTGAGGATTATTGGGTAGGCTATAGGTCAAGTCTCAAGAGCTCAGCATGACACAGTTTACATCAGTCTAGACTCAACAAAAGTGTAAAATACAGACTCAAATATAACTGAGAAGCTGAGACTGAGCTGTCTTCTGACTTGAGCTTAATGTAGACGTCGTGTGTCGTATTGAACTATTACAAATATTATTTAGTCAATGTTATCAATATTTGGTGGACTGTGACTTTGTGTCAACAAGTATTTGTGTCCAACCAAGTGGACACAAACGTGTCCAAACAACCACACAACACGTTGACACAAAACTGTGCACTACTGCATCGTGCACGCGTTCACTGAGGTCGTAGACACGACACACGACACGTGGTCATGTCCACGCGTAGCCCACGTGTCAGGCTACACATTCGACACCCTGTGAGGTGTCCACGATGTGTCTACAGCGGACACGAGCGCGTGTTTGTGCGCATGTCTGTGCGTGTTTACTGACCGTGCACGATAGTACGTGTCCAGTGCGGGCGGGATTGCATCTCATGTCGTGCATCATCTGCTCCCAAATTTTGTGAGCATGATGACAGACAGTGCCCCCTCCTTCCCACCAATTTTCGTGTCCTCACGTGTCCTATACAGTGAGTACTAGGGCCCGATAGATAGGACAGTTAACCGAGTCTCGTGCAGCATGTCTAACACCAAAACCGACACAAAAACAACACAAAATATTTTCAGTCTTCACAAAAATTAACATACACATATAGATCTAGGGATCTATGTAATTAGTTTTACAAAATACGAAAATAAATTCCTAAGAGGCATTTTAACAAACACCTATCTATACACTATGATACGTGTCCGATACGGACACCAAATGGACACAAAATTTACCCAAATTTCAGGAACAACTAGGGGACTCCTAGATATAGTCCTTGTTTTCCATAAATAAATTCACTTTATTTATTGTGTTTCTGAGAAAATTATAACTATAGGAATCTGATCTAGAAGACGATCACTTTATCCCTTGGACGATGCGATGAAGAAAACTCGAACTTCGAAGAACTTGGACAGCAACTGGGCAATCTCTCTGTTCTCTCTGAATTGGATGTAGTGTCTGATGAAGATGAAGAAACTCTCTTTTATAGAGTTCTGGATAACTGTTCTGAAGCATACGCTCAGTCAGTTACTTGACGTGTGCATAACTGCAGGGATGCATGGCGAATTCTGGTAGAGACACATTAGAGTGCGGTTGAAAGTAGTGGAATATATCTAAGAGAGATTGATGGCATGGATGCCACGTTGCATAACTTCTGAATAAGTGGGTAACTGAGTACAGGACACGTGAGAACGTGTGTTGACTGTACGTTTAAAATCATCTTGAATGTATTTGCTGTGATACGCTGTCTTTGTTGAAGAGGAGTCATACGCTAGCTTTTGAAGGCACATGTCTTGTATATGTTGACTTGGACAGTATAGAGCCACATAAAGCTGATACGCTCACTTTCTTGACAAGGAGTCGTATGAAGTCCATACGCTTACTTGATTGGCAAGGAGTCGTATGGAGTCCATACGCTCACTTGATTGGCAAGGAGTCGTATGGAGTCCATACGCTCACTTGATTGGCAAGGAGTCGTATGAAATCCATACGCTCACTTGGTTGAGCATTGAAGAAGTAGACACGTGGCTGTCCTCAATCTTCTCAAATACGCCATATCTTCTAATATCTCTCGAGCGTCGTGCTGCAGATATGATGGCTGACAGACTGTCAGAAATGACAGTAATGATGGCTATATATTTATGATGGCTGATGAGCTGTCCTCGTAAGAGACAAAAATTAATTCTCGAAAACCCATCCGACGGTTAATCTTTATAGGGCAGCTGTCTTTGCACGAAAGACGAAGTGTCAGATTCATCTTCCATTAAATGTATGCTGTGCTGTCAAAAATAATAAAATATTCTCTGAGCGTATGGCCTTTGGATGAGCGTATGGCCTTAGCTGAGCGTATGGCCTTTGAGCGTACGGCTTTTGCTGAGCGTATGGCCTTAAGCGTATGGCTTTGGCTGAGTCTCATGTCAGTGTGTCATAATTTTTCACACCCTACAAGACCCCCTTCAAAGTTTTCGAACTTTATGAATTTCAATAGTTCGAAATTACTTTGAACTTAAAGTGGGAATAAGTCTTGACACGCTGGCATGAGTTTGTTATCTTCCTCCATATCAGTGCAAATTTTTAGGAATTCTGTTTAAAGAACGGCCGCCGTTTAGACTTCTCTTTTCTTCTATAAATAGGTCTCTCAAAACCTAATTCATTTCTTTACTTTTGCATTTGCCTTCGAGAGAGAAAAAGCCCCAAAACTCAAACTTCTTCTTCTTCGACTCAATCTTCATCAATGGCGCCCAAGGTCGACGCTGCTGCAAAGGGAAAGGAGAAGGCTCCTGCGGAGTCATCTCAACCTGTCGCCGCCGCTGCTAAGAAGACTACTGATGAGCGTATCCGACGAAGTGAACGCCCATTGAAGCCCCTCTATAGTGAGGATGTAGATGATGAACAGTAACTATCCCCTATTTAGGGCTCTGGTTAGAACAAGATCATAAAACGTATCCCCTTTTTAGGGTCAAATACGTCAGAAAATACGCTTCCCTTTTTAGGGTTTAGCCGTATTCCATATTTTTTGTTTCTACGAAAAATATATGTTTGAAGCGTATTCTGTAAGATACGCGTATCTTTGATAGAAATGTCAAAATACGCTGTCTTTGAAAGAATACGCTATGTCAAATTGTCTCATTGAGATACGCTAACTCCTGTGTTAGCATATTTTCTTTGATGATCATCTTTGTCAACCATACGCTGATACGCTCAAGCTGAACATAAACTGAACTTAAAATTTATCATACGCTTAGGATAGACTGAGCGTAAAAATGATCTCTGAATCCATCATACGCTTAGGATAGAGTGAGCGTATGTTGATCTTTGAACTTGCTATACGCTTAGGATAGACTGAGCGTATGTTGAACTTTGATTCTATCGTACGCTTAGGATAGATTGAGCGTATGTTGAATTTTGATTCTATCATACGCTTAGGATAGACTGAACGTATGTTGATCTTTGTCATCTCTTGATGTTGAAGATTTCTAATCGTCTTATTCTTCTTTTGCAGTGGATATTCTGGCTCAGGAGGCACAATTTGAAGGATGTGTAGGAAACAATTATAAAAATGACCTATTACATATCCGTTTTCCTCAATTCGATGGACCTTCCACCAGGATAGCTCTTCTGACAAATCAGGAGAATGACACCTTGCTGAATTTGATAAATGGACTACCTCTACAGAGTGTGGATAGTGCTACCCACTCGAAGCCGCCATTTCTTTTTGGAGATGCTATTGATATAAACTCCCAGCCTGCTCTTGATAAAGTGTCATACTCATATTATAGAGATGGTGATGCGAATCAGCCAATGTATCTGACTGGTTTATCCAAAAGCATCAACATAGCTTGCTTATTCCACGCGAGTCATCAAAGGCAAATGAAGTGGGATATCACTCCATCCCGTCAAGCAAAAGCTGGATGGATAGGATATCGTCAAGGAAGATTCCGCAGTGGTACTGAACCACATGTCTCAGTTTTGCGAGGACTGCTGCCAGCTACCATTCCTCCTGAGGACTCGGCACTTCTGAGGCCAGTTAGAGTCCCAATCTTTGCAAATGAATTTGTTCAGCTGGAAAATGCTGTTTACCCAAAACAGTCTATGAGGCTTACTGGTCTGGTGAACCCAGAAAATACCAGATGGACTGCTCTTGTAAGATGGATTCTAAAAAACTTTGGAGAACAGTTAAAGGTAATAGGCCTATATAATGCCATCAAGTGTACCGCTTATGGTTTTAGGCCAAACCCTGATTTGTTCTTAGCATTAGCGGAAAGGTATAATTACCGTACTGGCATTTTCATGACTCCCAAAGGCGAGATGGGATTCGCCCTCCATGAGATGGCACATATTTCTCAGCTGCCAACAGGAGATTTGCCATATGAAGAGTACATTCCTTTCATTGATGAAATGAATAAAATCTCCAATGCCAACCCACTGGTTCTTCATGTATTTGAAGAATTAATGTGCCATTACAGTATATATAAGGCTTTTTATAAAGGACAAGGTAGAGAAGGAGATTCTAACTGCTATTCTTCTAAGTGGATGGCCTATTTATTTCAAGGCCGCACTGACGAAGTTCAAAAGAAGAAAAAGACTGATCAATATGTCGATGAATTTAAACCCCTGAGTCAAGCTGAAATTGACAAACTAATCCGGGACACCACTCATGACGACATCGTCATTGAAGAAGACGAAGGCACCTACAAAGCTAGTGATAGGTTGGAGACCTATATAAAGCAAGGTAGCCGAGAATTATCTGCTGAAGGTCATCTGGCCGGATTTATATCCCTCTGGCTGAGAAAATTTGTAGTACCTGGCACCTGTTCAGCAGACATGATGCACAGAGGAGTTGTCTTTGCAGCAGTCTGTCTGACTTTCGGGTACAAGATGGATTTACTGACAGCAATAACATGCCGTCTGAATGCTGGCTTAAGGGCATATACAGACAGGATGTTTGAATTGGCGAAGAAGAAGCTCACAACCTTTCCCCGGGTAGAAATGCCCTTTACATATTTATTCAGGTGGCTGCTCCTCCATTTTGAATCTCTCATGAATGTCGGAATGGCTAGACCAGATGATACCTTTTTGGAAAGATACAGTCACACACCCAAGTGGAAATATGACACTCTGACAGATTGTAGAACCATATTAAATAAGGGAGAATTATGGAGCTTCACTTGTGTTTCTCCACCTGTTGGTTATGAAACTATGCGTGGGAAATTGATTGATGGCATTAGTGCCAATGAGTTGGATGATATTCAACATAAATGGCTGAAGAGAATCAGGCCATCGTACTTAATTTGCCGCCGTGACAACATCACTTATCTGGAGCCATATCTTCCGAGTAGGTTTGCACGACAATTTGGTTATGATCAGTTGCATGTGGGAAATGCAACGACATGTTTCGGCTACTAAGGCGGATTAATCGATGGCGCCAGAGCTTGGATATACTATATTGCTAAAGGTACCGGAGCTACCTTTTTTATGCCAGATCCGGTTACTTATCGAAGAGGAGCTAGAATATTGGCGTCTTATGCCAAATTCTATGTATCGGCTAATACCTTTGATGAAAAATTCAGCATCTTAGGTAGAAGCTTTATCCATGTTGAAAAGAGATCAACCAAATCAGCTCTGCCAAGAGATTGTCATGACCAAGAAGATCCTCTGGCTACTGATGAAGTTGATGATGAAGTTTTAGAGACTTTCTTCTCTGATGAACTTCATCAGCCATTACAAGTGCCCATTGGAAGTGCCGAAGAGAGTGTATCTGCCGACAGTACACCAAAAAGGAAGCGGGGCAAGGAGGCTTCTGGGCCTGCTCCAAAAAGGGTTACTCGGGCAGAGGCTCGTAATCGTGGAAGCCGAATCAGAGATACGGACGAAGCAGGTAGTGTCTCCAAAGATGATTATCCTACTATTCCACTAACAAAAAGAATAGGAAGGAAAGTAATAGTTTCCAAGACTAAATCCGTAATTTGTCTCGATGTAGAGAGTCCTACTAATCGTGCCGAGCGATTGGCTTCAGAAAAGCAAGCTGCCTTTGCTTTTTTTGTAAAGACAGAACCCATTGAAGAAGATGTGCCTGAACCTGCTGGATCATCTATGCCTTCTGATATGGAGTCGATTCCGCCAACGGCCGATGATGCGCAGGTGATTAGTCAACCCGCGGTAGAGGCCAAAAATCAGACTAACACAGCTAATGACTTACTGATTTCGGGAGAATCAGTGAAGGAAGCCACTACTCTCAAGCCAATTGTTGAAGTTTCGGAGAGCAATAAGAGTGACGACGAACAGGTTGACTATGAACCTTCGTCTCATTCCTTTGAAGAAGAAGACATGGAGATAGATGATGAGTCACCATCTAAAACTCCAATTGATGTACTGAAGACAGGTGGTCAACATTTAGGGTTGACTCCAGAACCGGAGAAGCATCTAGAAATAGAAGTTCAAGTTCCGAGTACCTCTGGGGCGGGCAGCAGTGAAATAAATCCAGTGTCAGAAAGTACTCTGAACAGACTACGAGCTGGGCTGAATGATCCAAAGGAAACAGAATATGAACCAGCTCCAGGTAATATTTTATTCAGCAAAGTTTTGTCTTTTCCTTGCTTTATTGTCTTTTAATTTTAATCATACTCCTTTGATTCCAACGGTTGTAGGAACTGCGCCGGCAATGAGTTCAACTCAAGCCCCACTTGTCCAGACTGATATGGGTGAAGGGAGTTCACATTTGCCTAGTTCTCCAAAAGCATCTACTTCAGCTCCC